>CAJQZJ010000637.1:2081338-2115706 GCA_907164525.1 Lophiomys imhausi | reverse complement strand
ATATATATATATATATATATATATATATATATATATATATATATATAAGCCAGTTCTTTTTTTAATGAGAGAGAGAAATGGTGTAGATTCAGAAGCAAGTGGAAGTGAAGAGGAACTGGGAGTACAGGAGGAGGAGAAACTACAATCAGGTTATACTTTATAAGAAAATACATTTTAGATAAAAGGAAAAAATGTAAAAAAAGGAACTTTAGCTTCTTTATACAATATTTCTTCCATGAAACAATGCCACACACACACACACACACACACACACACACATTCACAAAGAAAAAAACACACAGCTTAACACCTTAACAACCCTAAGAGCAAACAAAAGATGTTTTTGTTATTTGAGTCCTTAAAAAATGGTAAATGAACCTACATTTGAGAAAGCTGAATTACTCCATGCAAAGTAATATTTCTTCAGCCCAGTCATTATACTCTACTTCCCAGAGAAATAAATCAGTGTTTACACAAAAACAAATACATCCACTTTGTAATTAACATGTCTGCTCAATAGAGGATATTCTCTGGAAAGAGAAAGAAACCTGGAGTTGGAGAAAGTGTTTGCATATTTTCTTCTCTTTCTTTTTTATTGTAACAACCATAATAGATATGTGTGAATATAATATATAATTGGCAGCAGTTGGCTCTATCACAGCTGTTAAATCTATTTACTGAAACAAAACACAACTCCATTACTTTTCCTCATAGACTTTCACATTAGCTACCTACACCACACATTCAGCTGTGTGGATTTCTTGAGGCTCAGCTGAACAGTACCCACCTCTTCTAAGACCAGTATTAGACTGTTATATTAGACCTGACATGTCCTGGTGATAAGACTTGGGACCAAGGGTGGCCTTCACCACCTGCAACTGAAACTCTGTTAAGAAACATATTTATTAATAGCAATAAACTGTTATATTAGGCTGGCAGAGCAGTCAGCAGGCCTGGTTTACCTTAGATTGCAGCCTGACCTATCCTGGTGAAAAGGCCTGGGACTAAGGGCAGCCATTTTCCCAATAATTAAACACACCAAGACCTCTTAATATTTCTATGCTTAGGCCTTAGCTGACTCTCAATTAGCTAATCTATGTTAACCTGACCAATGATTCTCAATCCACCATGGGACTTGCTATACCATGGGAAGCTCACACCAAGATGTCCTTCTGCTTCCAAGTCCTGGCAGGAAGAGAGCTTCCTCTGTGTTTTCCCAGGTTTCCTTTCTTCATCCCAGGAAGTTCTGCCTTGCTATTCTTTATCTGAGCAGCTAAATGGCCATCAGTGACTTTTATTATCCAATTAGGGAGTGCCTCAGAAAGGTGGTACAAGACCTTTCTCCAACATTTTCCCCTTTTAGTCTAATAAAAGGCTCATTTTCTTATAACAATATATACAATAGAATAACAGTAAATACAATACAGTACAATGGAAACAATTATGAAAACTATAAGGAATGACATACATTCTCAATGTATTTATCATATGTATTTGACAACTCAACTAGGAAATATATTCTATTATATATCTTTTTCTACTGTTTATTTATTACTTCAATTTACACGTCCATCACCATCCCCTCCTTCCACCCCTCCCAGGCCCACCCTCTCACCCTCCTATCTTCTCCCCCTTTCCCACCTATCCTACTCCTCTGGTGTGGGGTGTCCTACTTATCAGCCACCTTCAGCAGCCATATGGGGGTTAAGAGCATTCTCTTGTATTCTCTTGCACTGGGGCCTACATGAAAGTTCCACTAGGGCAAAGAATCACACTAACAAGTAACAAAGTCTATGTTCCTGTTCCTTTCAGTCTTTTGGTTTTAGGATAGTTATCCTGTACTATATGGCTAAAATCCAGTTATAAATGAATAGATTCCATGTGCATCTTTCTGGGTCTGGGTTAGCTCACTCTGGATGAGCTTTTTTAGATCCATCCATTTGGCAGCAAACTGCATGATTTCCTTGTTTCTGATGGATGAATAGTATTCTATTGTGTAAAGGTACCAGAGCTTTTTAAATCCATTCAGCAGTTGAGGGATATCTGGGTCCCAACTCCAAGGTCCAGGAAATATTTTCAACAAAATCATAGAAGAAAATTTCCCAAACCTATTATATATCTTATCTTGATGAGTTCAAAGTTCTATACCTAACTCAATTTCCATCATAACTTGCATTACCAACCAAAAATCATCTTAGACCTAAAAGATCCTTTTAATTCCTAAAGCCCATTAATGACTTAAAACTTATTGTGAGACTATAACGATGTAGTTTTTAACCACATAAGAAACCTGAGAAGAATAAATATATCTGAATAAACAGAAAGTGCACAGCAGGAAGCTTCCAAAACTATGAAATGATGTACAACTGGCTGCCTAGACAGTCCCCAGTTTCTCTCTACAACATTGGAGGATCATCTTCAGCCTTCTAGCGAAGTATATCTCACAGACTTAATTGTGCAGCAGGAAATAAGAAGGATTTTCCCATTCTTTGCAGAATCAGGCCATCAATTAATCTGTATTTAAGTTTGGTCCATCTTTGAACTGTATATAGTCTGTTGAGAGAGGAGAAGCATTTCTGCCCAGTAGGAGTTATCTCTTAATTGAGATAATTTGATGCTCATTGTTTCCTTACAAGTCAAATGAGAACTGACTGCCCTATGTTAAGGAATTTTTTAAATAACTAAAACATCTTTAAATGCCATATTCTACAGATTTCTTGAGGTTTTTGAAGACCTTTTACCATCTCCCGTATATTTGAATAAGCAAATGCTGCTTGTGTCTAGCAACTTAATATCTGATTAACTTAAAAAACATCTGTGATCAACTAAACTAATACTTAATAAAACAATAAATTTGAATGACTATCAACTTGCATTTCTTAGTCATCCTAAACAATTTGTGATAATTTTTATCAAAAGGACTAGAGCTTGCATTTCTAAGAATTACATAGGTACAATACCTAACTAAAATATAACCTTAATTATGTATCAATATACAACAATGTATACAAATGTAACCAAATATGACCTTATTATTATTTTTTATTTTTTTTAAAGATTTATTTATTATGTATACAGGGTTCTGTCTGCAGGTATATCTGCAGGCCAGAAGAGGGCACCAGGTTACATTATGGATGGTTGTGAGCCACCATGTGGTTGCTGGGAATTGAACTCATGACCTCTGGAAGAGCAGCCAATGCTCTTAACCGCTGAGCCATCTCTCCAGCCCATGACCTCATTTTTTTAAACAATACCAAAGATCTATAGAAGTAGATTCAATAATCTACCCTTTTCCCTACCATTCCTATATCATGCTATAACCCCCTTTTTTTCTTTTCAAATCTTTTCCTCCTACATAAGAAAGAAGAATAGAGAAAGGAAAAAGAAAGACTTCCTATGTCTTATATCCTATACCTTGCTTAACACAACCATTTAACAACTTGTAACCAATCCCCCTAAATGACATCTATAACCCATCAAATGACCAAAAAAATCACCCCCTCCCAACTTTTGGGAATGAGGCATCGCTCTCTTAAAATTGCTTCCTGCTGAACTTAGGTGTAGAAAACCTGTTTGTGAGCCTGAAGGAAATGGAAAAATGATTAAGTAAGTTAATAGTAACATTTGTTGCTTAGCTATTTGAATGTCCTGAATAGTTTGCAGTAGGAAGTTGAACTTTGGGTGGGAAAGTTCAAAGTTTTACTGAAGTTTTGGGTAGAACAGTTTGTGAGGAATGATCATCTGGACTAATTGTCTTGTCTTCTTTGGTATCTGTTCCCTTTGTTCTGAAAATATAAAACTTCTCATTATGAACATGTAGTTCTATAATTACAAAAGTGCTTGGGACATGCAGAACAAGCAGATCAATTAAGGGAATTTTTCTGCTCTTTGTTTCAGCAGAAGAAAGACATTTATAAGTATCTATTTATGCCATATGAAAGAATGGCATGTAATAATAAGTCATGTAACTTCTATATAGCCAATACTGCACATTCTACATAATGGACTCCATGTTTTTCTGTCATTCACTAGATATCACCTCAACAAAGTTAGCTAGTCTTGCTACTGAAGATGATGTAGTATAAATATAACCAAAAGGACCATTTTTCTGTAGTTACTCAAGCTTTAAGAACTCTAACAGAGGGTAATGCTACTGCTGATTTTGCAGTCCTATTAGAAATCTCTGCTAGAAAATGAGTTCCCATGGACTAGATGATAACTTTATGTCTAGTACAGTAGTACCTATATTTCCATTTGACAGCATCTAATTTTGTTTTATTTCCATTGTTACTTGTCATGTATAATAAAACAGCAATGTTGATAAATGAAAATATGAAAGATATAGAACTATACATAATTAGCTGCCTGTGATTTTATTATTCAGTTTAAGTTATTTTTTTGTTATTTAGTATCACTTAAATTATACTTAAAATCTCTTTCATTTAAATATTATATTTATAATAGTGTATGCTATAACAGCCTTCATTATGGCCACATGTGATTGAATGTATTCTAATAAATATATATTTAAATATTGTGTGTGTATATCACAGATTCTGGATAACAAAGTTAGTCTCATGTTCTGTTCATAACATACATAAAACAGTGGTGTTCCAATAGCAGTGCTAGGCAAAAATCTGCCAATTTAATGGAATATTTCTCTGCTTACTCAAAGAGGCTAACTGACTGACTTGTCTTTTGTAAAACAGTGATTCTATACTATAGTTGATGCTAAGAATATAGGAACTGCATTTTTTCATAGAAAGATTCTTTTGGTAGTTGTTTATTTCAGACACTTTGTGAATGATAGAAATGGTTAGATTATATTTACATTAAACTGTTAAAAGAGGTCTGTTTGGCTCTAAATTTGCAAGTAAAATGAAATTGATAGCTTCTAAAACCATTTTAAGTATTGGCTTCAGATTCAGACTTCTGTGTTCAGAGAGAGATGTGCAGTATTGGCAAGGTAAAGTGTTTTTTCCCTTCATTTATCTATCTAACCATCTATCTATCTATCTATCTATCTATCATCTATCTATCTATCTATCTATCATCCACCTCCCTCGCCTGGTGGAAGTAAGAGGAAGGGTAAAATTATTTAATTATATTATAATTTCAAAAACTGAAAAAAAGAGTATTATTAAAAAGAATTGATAGTTGGTCAAAAGGTTTTCTATCAATAGAATGAATGAATTTCAGATTGAACCTTGATCTTGTAAATGTGGAATACACAGGCACTATGATAAATGGAGTGTATGGTGTTCACAAAGGAGTAGTAAGAATAAAAAGAGGAGAGAAGGAAAAGATAAAAGTGGTAAGTGACAGAATATTTTAAATAACTAAGTGTTGGGTTAGAAACAGAATCTACTTATTTAACAGATACATATAACACTGTCATATGCACTGTTAGTCATCATTAACTATAATCCATGCATTTCTCTGGAGATTAATTGCTATCTATTGATCATCATTAAGCCTGCCTAATTTGGAACTCATACGAAAACAGAATGCCTTTGCTTCAGTTTGTGTGAAAAAAGTTAAAGTTAAAGAATATTTATACTATTTATGTCATTTTTTAAATCAGGGCCAAATTTTTCATATATTCAAAATGTCTTATTTTAGTATTTAGTATTTAGTATTGATATCTAGAATCCAGAATTTATGTTAATTAAAATTATACTTATTAAACATAGTGTAAGAATACAACATGAACTTTATGGCATGCTAAATCAACAAATATATATGAAGATAATTCTAATTAAATATACTATAGTACACCAAAGTACTCTTTAGAAATCTTTTTTTCTATTGTAATAATTTCTAAGTAGCTGTTTTGCATTATGAAGATCAAGATGGTTTCCTCTCTTAATTATTGTACATAGTAAATTTTAGGATTTTAAAGATATTTTAAAATGTTATTTCCTATCATAATTTCTTCAAATAGTTGTTTATGTGAGTTAGAATACAGCAATAATAACATCATCATATGACTCCTATCCTCTAGTCCAACTTTTGTATAGATATTTTTATTACAATGTATATCATCAGATCTAGTATTTTGTTTCTAATAAAGAGAATATTTCCAGAACTTTTAGAATGAAGGGGTGTTAGATTTTGTCAAATGATCTTTCTGGAGAGAACGGGCATACAAGGACCATACCTAGAAATAATAAAGGCAATATACAGCAGGCCAGTGGCCAACATTAAATTAAATGGAGAGAAACTTGAAGCATTTCCTCTAAACTCAGGGACAAGACAAGGATGTCCACTTTCACCATATCTCTTCAATATAGTAGTTGATGTTCTTGTTAGAGCAATTAGACAACAAAAGGATATCAAGGGGATAAACATTGGAAATGAAGAAGTCAAATTATTCCTATTTGCAGATGATATGATAGTATACATAAGCAACCCCAAAATTTCCACCAGAGAACTCTTACAGCTGATAAACACCTTCAGCAAAGTGGCTGGATAAAAAATTAATTCAAAAAAATGAGAAGCCCTTTTTTATACAACAAACAAATGGGCTGAGAAAGAAATAAGGGAAACAACCCCCTTCACAATGGCCACAAACAACAAAAAATACATGGGGGTAACTCTAACCAAGCAAGTAAAGGACCTATACAACAAGAACTTCAAGCCCTTGAAGAAAGAAATGGAAGAGGCCTTTAGAAAATGGAAAGATTTCCCATGCTCATGGATAGGTAGGATCAACATAATAAAAATGGCCATACTACAGAAAGCAATATATAGATTCAATGCAATTCCTATCAAAATACCAACACAATTTTGTATATACTTGGAAAGAGCTATTCTCGATTTCATATGGAACAACAAAAAGCCCAGAATAGCTAAATCAATCCTGTACAGTAAAAAAAAACTGGAGGTATCACCATCCCAGATTTCAAGCTGTACTACAGAGCAATAGTTGTAAAAACAGCATGGTATTGGTATAGAAACAGACCAGTAGATCAATGGAATCAAATTGAAGATCCAGAAATAGACCCACACACTTATGGCCACCTAATTTTTGACAAAGACGCCAAAACGGCACAATGGAAGAAGGACAGCATCTTCAACAAATGGTGCTGGTCCAACTGGATGTCTATTTGTAAAAGAATGAAGTTAGACCCATACTTATCAACCCTGTACAAAACTTAAGTCCAAGTGGATCAAAGACCTTAACATAAAGCTGGTCACACTAAATCTACTAGAAGAAAAAGTGGGAAAAGCCCTCGAACTCATTGGCACAGGTGACAACTTCCTGAACAGAATACCAACAGCTCAGGGCCTGAGATCAACAATCAATAAATGGGACCTCATGAAAATGAAAAGCTTCTGAAAGGCAAAGGAAACTGTCATTCGAACAAAATGGCTGCCTACAGAGTGGGAGAAAATCTTCACCAACCCCACATCTGATAGAGGACTAATATCCAAAATCTACAAAGAACTCAAGAAATTAAATGCCAAGAATCCAAATAATCCAATCAAAAAATGGGGGACAGAGCTAAAGAGAGAATTCACAAACTAGGAATCCCCAATGGCTGAGAGACACTTGAAGAAATGCTCAACATCGTTAATCATCGGAGAAATGCAACTCAAGACGACTCTGAGATTCCATCTCACACCTGTCAGAATGGCTAAGATCAAAAGCTCAAATGATAGCGCATGCTGACGATGGTGTGGAGAAAGGGGAACCCTACTCCATTGCTGGTGGGAGTGCAGGCTTGTGCAAACACTATGAAGGTCAGTCTGGCGATATCTTAGACCACTTGGAATAGCTTTGCCTCAGGACCCAGCCATACACCCGAATGCCTCTTCATGGAATCATAAGGAAGTTTCCTCATCTATGTTTATAGCAGCCTTATTTGTAATAGCTAGAAACTGGAAACAACCCAGATGTCCCTCAACCGAAGAATGGGTAAAACAACTGTGGTACATCTACACAACGGAATATTATTCAGCTATCAGGAGCAATGAAATTATGCAATTTGCAGCCAAATGGATGGGACTAGAAAAGCTCATCCTGAGTGAGCTAACCCAGACTCAGAGGATGCATATGGCATCTATTCACTTATAGTAAGATTTTAGCTATATAGTAGAAGGTATTGATAGTACGACTAACACATCAAAGGGAACTTGGACATAGAATTTTTATTATTTACTTATTTGTTTGTTTGTTTGTTTGTTTATTTATTTATTTATTATATTTTTTCCTATTTTTTATTCTTTTTTATCTGTGTGTCTGCTTATTTGTTTGTTTGTTTTTTAGTTCTCTCTCCTGGGCAATGAGGCACTTTTCACTGATGGTACTGTCTCGTAGACCCCCAATGAATGAGGAGGCTCTTGGCCCTCATATGACCTCTCAACTGAGATGAGGGACTGTTATATAAGGACTCCCCACCCCAGAGAAATGGGACTGAAGGGTTAGGAGGTAAAGAAAAAAAATGAAATATGATATTTCGGCCTTTTACTAATAATTGTCATAAACTGTTTAGGATATATAAGAAATGCAAACTAATAGTTATGCAAGCCGGTCATTCTGTAATGTACTATGACAGCCTATTATAGTTATTTTCTAAGCTAATCAGAAATAAAGCTGCTAAGAGACAAGCAACATCTGCTTACCCTAATAGAAGAGATAGATAGGGCCTCTTTAAAACCCTCAAGAGATCTGCACAATATGGCATTCAAAGATGTTTTCTTAACTTTAGATTTTTTTATATCGAGACATATCAGCTCCTGACAGCACCCCCTATTCTACCCCACGTAGAAGATGAGCATCGAACAATTTCCAGTGGGAGATGGTTGAATTAGTCACAAGCCTATCTCTTGGTAGGAAAAGACCCTTGCTCCAACTGTAGAGAGAATACTGTCCAAAAAGGACAAAACCTGGAAGCACGTAAGTTGACAGCCTAGCTCTGCCAAGACAGGGTAGGTAAGTCCTTCATAACCCCTGATCTACAATCAATGTCTGTCAGAAAAACGGGGCCAAACGACTGAAGATCGATGCTGTAATCTATGGAGAGAAAATGGGAACTGTCCAGGCAGCCACTGGTATGTCATTTCTTAGTTTTGGAAGCTGCAGGCCCTGTACTTCCTTTAAAATCAGATATATTTATCTCTCTCAGGTCTCTGAGGTAGTTGAAGAATAGATAGGTAGAATCTCATAATTAAATTTTGAGTTGTTTAGGAGCCAGAGATTGTTATAGATCTAAGAAGATGCTTTTAAAATTGTGTTGCAAGTTAGTATGAATGTTGAATTAGATATAGAACTTTAAACTCATGGAGATGGTTAGATAGTAGAATGTTAAAGTCTGGTGCCAAATACATATGGACTGGACATTGGGAATGTACGTTAAGCCATATAACTCTCATAAATGTGGCCTAATTACCTCTGTTGTTTTGTATTGTATTTATTATTATAAGAGAACGAGCCATTTGTTGGACTGAAAGGGGAAACTGTAGGGGGAAATAAGATATACCTTAAACTTAAAAAAAAAGGGAAGAGGATGGGGGATTGAGGGTGGGAGGGTGGGACTGGATGGGGGAATAGGGAGGGGACTGCGATTGAAATGTAACTTGAAGAAATAAAAAAAAAGGAAAAAATGTCTCTATTAAAATCTCAAGTTTGCTTTAAAAAAAAAAAAGATCCGTTCCTTACATAAACACACTGCACATTACAACTTACAACAAATATAGTTAGAAAAAAAATTTAGGAAAATTAAGTGATAAAGAAAGAGAAATGTATTTTAGGATCCTCAAATTTTATGATTTAATAGTGAATGTTCTAGCATACAAACATATGCATAACAACACAGGAAAAGTGTACACTGACTATCATTTTTCTAACTTAATAGAAGTGTGGGAGAAAAATCTTGTACATTGTTTCTCAGAAGCTGATTTTAGTGCTCAGAGATCTGTTTACTATCCTTTCAAAGGCACTCTCTGATTGTTTAATGAAAATCACACATGGCCAATTTGCTGGACAAAAAGAAGGCAAAACTTACTGAGAGGAACTTAGGAACCCTGGGGTTACACTGAGGAAGCTCTCTTCCTGCCAGTACTTGAAAGCAGCAGAATGTTTGGCAAGCTGGTGTGAGCTCTGAAGGTACAGCAAGCCCTGTGGCTGGTTGGGATTAGGTGGTTGGGTTACTTTAGGTTATCTACTTGAGAGTCTCTCCAGCTAAGGCCTAAGCATAGAAATATTAAAAAGTCCTAATGTTCTTTGTATATTTTGGATATTAGCCCTCTGTCAGATGTGGGGTTGGGGAAAATTTTTTCCCAATCTATAGGTTGCCAGTTTGTTTGAATGACAGTGTCTTTTGCCTTTCAGAAACATTTCAGTTTCATGAGGTCCTATTTATTGATTGTTGGTCTTAGAGCTTGAGCTGTTGGTATTTTGTTCAGGAAAGATGTCACCTGTGCCAAGGAGTTCGAGGGTTTTTCCCACTTTCTCTTCCAGTAGATTTAGTGTGTCTGGACTTATGTTAAGATCTTGATCCACACTGGGCCCTGGTGGTGCACACCTTTAATTCCAGCACTTGGGAGGCAGAGGCAGGTGGATCTCTATGAGTTTGAGGCCAGCCTGGTCTACAAAGTAAGTCCAGGACAGCCAGAGCTGCTATACAGAGAAACCCTGTCTCGAAAAAAAAAAAAAAATCTTGATCCACTTGGACTTAAATTTTGTACAAAGTGATAAGTATGGGTTTAATTTCATTTTTTTACATGTTGACATCCAGTTGGACCAACACCATTTGTTGAAGATGCTGTTTTTTTTTTCATTGTACTGTTTTGACTTCTTTGTCAGAAATTAAGTGACCATATGTATGTGGGTTCATTTCTGGATCTCCAATACTATTCCATTGATCACTGGTTTGTATACCAGTACCATGCTGTTTTTATTACTATTGCTCTTTAGTATAGCTTGAAATCCGGGATGGTGATATCTCCAGAATTTTTTTGTTATTCCATATGAAGTTGAGCATTTCTATTTCCAGGTCTATAAAGAATTGTGGTGATACTCTGATAGGAATTGCATTGAATCTGTATATTGCTTTTAGCAGGATGGCAAGATGACATAATGGCTGAGAGATATTGAAGAAATGCTCAGCATCCTTAATCATCAGAGAAATGCAACTCAAGACAACTCTGAGATTCCATATCACACCTGTCAGAATGGCTAAGATCAAAAGCTCAAATGACAACACATGCTGGTGAGGTTGTGGAGAAAGGGGAACACTCCTCCATTGCTAATGGGAGTGCAAGCATGTACAACCACTATGTAAATACTGTCAATATCTTAGAAAATTTAGAATAGCTATACCTCAAGACCCAGCCATATCACTTCTGGGTATACATCCAAATGATTCCTCACCAAATCACAAGGAAGTTTTCTCATCTATGTTCATAGCAGCCTTATTTCTAATAGCTCGAAACTGGAAACAACCCAGATGTCCCTCAACAGAGGAATGGATAAAATAACTGGTATATCTACACAATGGAATACTACTCAGCCATCAGAAACAATGAAATTATGAAATTTGCAGCCAAATGGATGGAACTAGAGAAGCTCATCCTGAGTGAGCAAACCCAGACCCAGAAGGATGTACATGGCATCTATTCACTTACAATCGGATTTTAGACATATAGTATAGGATAACTATACTACAGGCAATGTACCAAAGGGAGCATGAACATAGACTTTGTTTTCTGTTAGTGAGACACTTTGTCCTAGTGGTGCTGCCTTGTAGGCCCCCAGTGAATGAGGAGGTTCTTGGCCCTCATATGAATGCTGAACTGGGGCAGGGGATTGTTATATAGGGACCCTCCACTGCAGAGGATTGGGATGGAAGTGATAGGGGGTAGAGGGTGGGAGGGCGAGACTGGGAGGGGTGGAAAGTGGGCACTGTGATGAAGATGTAACCTGAAGTAATAAATAAGTATTTTTTGAAAAGGTCTTGATGTACTTAATTATTGGGAAAAGGTTCACCAAGCCTACAGCCCCCCTCCAAATTTCCCAGATAAGGCCAGCCTACAGGCCTCCCAGTAGGTCACTACCTGGTGTTTTGCTGGCCTAATATAACAATTTATAATTATTAATAAATATATTTGTTAACATGGTTGCAGTTTCATAGAGGTCTCAATATTGTTGTTTAAATGACATATATTAGTTTTCCTTTCATTTTCACTGAGGACCTGGATCAGTGAGTAAATTGTATGTGGCTAAAGTATGAGGAGCAGTGTTTGTAGTTAAAGAGCCCATACAAAAGCCAGACATGTGAGCTTGTGAGTGATAAGCACAGACAGGGGGACCACAGTGGGTTCCCAGTGTCATAATTTCTAGCTTCACCAAAAAAAAAAAAAAAAAAAAAAAAACCTGTCTCAAAAGATATGGTAGAAAGTAATACAAAAGCACAGAGTAGATAGGTTGGTCATCATGTCATCACAAATAGTTACAAAAGGACATCGATGCCAATACTTCCTCCACCCCAAAATGTTGACTATATCCTCAGATTGATTTCATTACATTTATGTTCTTTATAGTCGGACTGAAGGTAAGGTGATTTCCTTTCAGTGTTTAACACAGACATTCAAGTATTCGTGCTTAGTTCTCACTATGTGCTACCATAAGCTTCAAAAGCTTCTGAGTAATAAATTTCTATCAGGATATCTAATTTTTTTTTCAGAAAAACTCAAGTACATTTGAACTTGAAAAATCAGGAAAAACACATTAAAGTGGAGTAATGAAGCAGGAAAAGTTAATTTGGGTCCATGGAGGGGAAAGTAGAGAAATGAATAAATATGGGGCATTATAAAATTAAAAACTAAAGAGTTTTCAAAAAGGTCACATGGAGGTTTAACACTTTAGACATTTACATATATATGTGAAATATAACTATATACCTGTAAATATGTATAATTATATGAGACACAAAACAGGTCATGGTGTAGACAATAAGAGATGGTAGAATGGCCCATCTACACTGTACCTCCACCTTCCATGGCTCACAGATCATTTTTGAAAAGCATGTGGAAAGAGTGTAAGAGTCAAAGGCAATAGATGGCAACAACAACGCAATGTCTTAATGTCTTATGCACAAATAAGGGCAGCTTCCGGATGAACTCACAGCAATTATGCCAGCACTCATACTCTGTAAGCTTAGGTCTGACTACACTTAGCATGGAAAGGAAATGAGGGCACCAAGTTCCACTCCTAGCCTAGGATCCCTTCAAAGCTAATAGCTGCAAGGATTGGTAGAGAGAGTTTTGTCTAAGAGTGTATTATCTGGTAGGCTTATTCCGGTCCAGTGAAAGATCATACACCCAAGTATATTTGGGTACTACAATTTGGACTTGATGGTTTTTAAAATAAAAGGACACAAAGTTATCTTGTAAGGGAAGATGTGTTGATCTAGGAAGAGCTGGAGAGATATCAAATTGAACAAAACACATTGGATGAATTTTTCAAAGAGCTAGAGAAAATACATATATGTTAAATCTAATAAATAATAATAAATTATGTAGATATAACACAGTAGCAAAAGTGGAACTATGACACAGTTGATATTTTTAAAAGCAAAAGGTAAACATGGTTTCAGTCCTCAATCCTGATGGAATGTGAAAGAACTGGAAAAGAGGAGCTTTTGATATAACTCAGTATTTTAGTAAAGGGTTAGAAATTCTCACACAAGAATTATTTTTCAAGGAAAGTAAAAACTATTTACATATTCAGAACAAAAGTGTGAAAAATCACATTGCATTGTATGACAATTCAGAAATAAGGAAAGATAGGCTACCCATCAGTACTGCTTGAATATAAACTACAGTTTTTTGTTGTTAAGTTTGGTCTGAAATAGAAGCAGGACAGTAAGAAAGGAGAAGTGGAAGATGAAAGCATGCATAAAGCATAATGAATAATCACAAAGTTGCTAGAAGGGAACCTAATAGAAACATAATTTAACTGAGTTTAGAGATAAAAAGGGAATAGTGTAACAAATGACAAGTTGAATGTAACAATTCAGGTTTCCAGCATAAAATTCCTTCCAGGTCCCACCTCTTCCAGGAGAAAGCAAGGCTATACAGTGATTTGGGAGAGAAGGAGATAGTGAAAACTACTCTGCATACACAAATATGATGTGCCTACTAGATTTTCAAAAATCATCTATGACCAAAATGTCAAACCATATTTTGCCTTGCCTTGGTTTCACTTCAGAACTCAATGCTCATAGATTGTTTGAGAAGACTGTCACTAGAACAGAATTTCATTTCTACATCATATCTTAATGACCTTCTCTAGCACATGTTAGTCGATAAACCAAGAAAATTGTATGTATATTTTAGTACTGGAGTGTTATCTTATTTTGAAGTTTACTTGATTCTTCCCTGTAATTGAGAAGTGACTTAGTATAACTTGTTTTCAACTAAAACAATTATTTTTATTAATTTGTTAATAGTTTGTGCTATAGATATAACTAGACTGAAATATAAATTCTTCCTTTAAATAATAATATTAAATGTTCACGAAGAAGAAAAGAATAGTATCAAAAGTAATATAAACATTGTAATAATAATGAATTTTCTAACAAATTACTTCAACTTTGATTTTTTCTTCATTTATTCTCTAGACTAAGCAATATGTTGTCCTGCTAGAAAAGGTCTTTAAACCAATTACACAAGGTTAATTATATAAATTACCATAGCTAATATGATAGCCACATCACTAAGTGGGTGTATAACAGAGTGCTATATAACTGGATACAATTAATTTTGCTCTGTTCCATTACTAATAAAAAGTAACCTTTTAAAATTAAATTCTAATGCCAAAATTTACTTATAATATTCATATTTTAGGATATTATGACTCATGGAATTGAATTTTCTTTCTAACACATCTTAAAGTAATGAATTCCCTAGCTCCCAGTCTCTAAATCATTGCTCAAAATTTTAAATCAACCCCCTGTGATATTTGGAACTCTCTTTGTGCATTTTGTTAATAGCAAAAACATGACAAATATTGGAAAATTAAGACACATATCTTTAAAATCAGTGAAGTGTTAGGACAAAGTGTTTCCCAGTCTGCCTCCACAGTGGTTCTGAGTTGCCTGAGAGTCATGTTCCCAAATGACTATTCATTTGGTGATGTTTTTGCCTCCCCTTGGATAACCTTTTCTTTTATTCTATTGAGCAACCAAACCCTTCTTCAGCACCTATTCTTTCTTCTTCCTATCTATCTTCTATCATGTCAATGGTGTTAATAGTCATGCACCTTATTACAAATAGTACTGTATCTCTCTGTAAAAAACATAAGGCTATTTTTGTACATTGTGTTACACCATCAGTAATGTGCTCTCTGCTTAACATAATGAACATTTTAAAGATGTTTTAATATTCATTCATTTTCTTTTTCTTTTTTTGTTTTCAGTTTTTAGAAGATTGAAGTTTTTTAGCAATTAGATGGAGGAAAGAACAGGTTTCAAATACAAACAACCATAAGGAAGATATAATACCTGGGTTATCATTTATTATGTGCATGACTGCCACCCTTTAGGCAGTGTGTGTTTACACTTATCACATGTCAGTTTGAAAATTATGAATGAAACCTTGAACATCTCAAGTGAAACCAACAAAAAAAGAATAAATATACTAAATTGCAAATGACTAAATAGGACAATGGAAATGCTAATTAAAATCCTGTCTCTATGGTAGATCCTAGCTGTCATGAACAGCTTGAGAAATTAAAACAAAAATCTATTTATATTTTAACAATGTAGATGGATATGATAAAATAAATATATATAAATGTTTTAGCATCAAAAATATGGACAGCAGAATTATTAGTAGATAATGAGAGGAAAATAAACTCAATGAAAAACTGTGAGATAGAACAAATGGTAAAAATGAAGAAGTAAAGGTAAAGATGAAATGAAGTCATAAGCACTATGGAAATCAGTCTGGTGATATCTTAGAAAACTTGGAATACCTCTGCCTCGCAACACAGCCATACCACTCCTGGGCATACATCCAAAAGATTCCTCACCAATCCACAAGGACATCTCCTCAACTATGTTCATAGCAGCTTTATTTGTAATAGCTAGAAACTGGAAACAACCCAGATGTCCCTCAACCGAAGAATGGATAAAAAAAAAAGTGTGGTACTTTTACACAATGGAATACTACTCAGCTATTAGAAACAAGGAAATTATGCAATTGCAACAAATGGATGAAACTAGAAAAGCTCATGAGTGAGCTACCTCAGACTCAGAAAGATACACATGACATATATTCACTAGTTACTGGATTTTAGCCGTTGTAGTAGAGGATAACCACCCTACAATCAACAGACCCAAAAGAGCAGGAACAGGACTTTGTTACCTGTCAGGACACCCCACCCTAGTAGAACAGCCACATGTATACTGTGCAAGTGGAAGCTCTTAGAACTTATGTGACTAAGGAATTGAGTGGGAGGCTGATACATGGAGACACCCTACACAGGAGGCATGGGAGGGGTGGAAGAGGGTGTAGAGGGTGGAAGGGAGGGACTGGGATGGGGTGGGGGGGTGTCAATGGAGACATAATGAAGTAATAAATAAATGTTTTTTTTTAAAAGATGCATTTGATGTAGTGTGCTGGCTATTGTTTATGTCCACTTGACACAAGCTAGAGTTGTCTGAGGGAAGAGAACCTCACTTGAGAAACATCTCCATGCCCGGCATAAAGGCACACACCTTTACTGACAGCGCTAACAAGGCAGAGGCAGATGGATCTCTGTGAGTTCAAGTTTAACCTGGTCTACAAAGTGAGTCCAGGACAGCCACCAGGACTACATTGACTGCAATGTACTGGTATGAACCATTATGGCTCAGTGGTTGAAGACACTATGCAAGTCTGGTGACCTAAATTCAGTTCTCAGAACTCAGGTTCTGCAGATAGAAGGAGAGAACTGATTCCACAAAGAGCTTCACTGACTGCCAAGTGTGTGGCAAATGCATACACAAACACCGCAAACATACTCAATAGTAATAAAAATGTATGGAGTTAAAAATAAAGATGTTTACAAGAAAATACAGAAAAAAATGTAATATTTAGGGTAAAAAAGAATAAATCTGAAAGGTAGTAAAATTAACAACATGCTGTTTTGGAATAAATATTCATTTGGATAATGAACTAAGAAAATAGATCAAAGACTCACATCTTTAATTTTGTCCCTTTATTCATTTATTTAGTATAAAATAAGAGAAAGACACAAACATAAATGGAAACATCTATCACCTACAACTATATTCACATTTAAATGTTTTAAATGAAACACTAGAAGTTATTTAACTAAAAAGATTACCACCATTCTTTCAATTGTCATTTCCCATAACATGTTTTATATAATACTTGATATTTCTTTGCTCTATCATAATTCACTCCACCCAAAATGATCTCTGAGTGTAGAAAGTATTATTCCTTAATAAGAAAACTCTTTTGACCCTTAATATTTGGGGAGGAAGCAGTTGAGATAGCTTGGAAAATAAACGACCATACTACCAAGCCTGTGGATCTGAGTTGAATTTTGTGAATTTCTTCTTGAAATGAAAGACCTGAATACTCTATAACCTAGACATGCAAACACACAAGGTAAAATAAACAAATCTAACATTTTTGAAGCATTGTGACAAACTCTAATTCACATTTTTCAAATCCATCAGTTTTTGCCAGGAAGGTGAGAGATGACTCCTGTAGTTAAAAGGATTCCCACAAGGTGAGATAAAGACTCAGCTAAGAAGGAGTGAGTCAAGCATAGTGGTTAGGGAATTCTTGTAACTCTGATTGACTAGCAATGAGACTTCTCCTTTATACAGGTTTCACAGGAAAAAAAAAAAAAGACATTCTAATGATTATCCAAGAAGTAAAGATTACATCTTTTTTTTTCCTCCAGACATAAGGATGAATTTTCATTATGTGCCTGGGGTCACAATTAGAAAGTACAGATAGAACAGATTTAATGTTTATTATCAGCTGTATTACTACAATTCAAAGAATCTAAAGAATGTCTCTGCCAAGGTAAACACATTTATTGTATGACACCATGCTTTTAAGCTGGCAGTATTTGCAGTTTTAAAGCACTCCAGACAAATAGGAACTAACTGAACCAATCTTTTTATGAGTAGCAAATACTAATACCTAACTCCTTTTGTTTATATCATTTCACTATCTACCCTATTAAGTAGGAAAAGGTCATTTTAGTCAATCTATCTTATCTACTGAGCTGTATTCCTCTAGAGGTATACCCTGTATTCTTCCTCTGTCTTTAAATTATGTTTTCAGAGATCTCTCAGTGTATTGTAAAAGAAGTTCTTAAATCTATTACCAGTTCTTATGGCCGGTCAGAGTTTGTGAACTATTTCTAAGTTCACATGTTTCAATTATACTGTTTAAGAGTTTAAGTGGCAGATACCACCCAAATATTCCTGGAGTCATGGCCTTATTTAGAAATTCTTACCTTTGTGCCTATCTGTGTGTACCATGATCTCCAGAGCATAATGAAGACTTCCAAATATGGTCATATAATGTTATCCCTAAAAGCAGAAGGGATTGTAAGTTTAACCCTTTTCTATAATGACTCAGACATAGCTGTCTAAGGAAAAGACATAAAATGAATCAAAATTCAGAGAGTCCTAAACATGCAACACTCAGAGATCAACCTAGATGTGAGAGACAATGACAACGAATGCAGCATTCAGTTCAGCTTTGCTGGAAATGTGTCAGAGAGCTTTTCTGGTTTCATGACTTCTGACATTTCCAATGTATATAGCTCTACCAAGTCATGAATTGATGGGGTGATGTTATGCATTCTAAATATTAATTAATCTCCCAGAAGCCTACTTGATGTACACCAAGTGAAGCTGTGTTAACTTTCAGAGTTAACACACCTTTTAACCATTGTCTCTGACTAGTTAAATAAATGCTGAGACCTGAGATTGGGCAAAGACAGAGGTAGTCAGGACTAAGGTGCTCAGACTTCTGAAGCAGAGAGAGTCATTGGAAGAAGAAGCCTCCGGTAGAAGAAACCTCCAAGAGAAGAAGCAAAGAGCAGGATGGAGTACACATGCCATGGGTTAGAAAAAAGAGCCTTCTGGGTATGAATCCAAATGATTCCTCACCAAACAACAAGAATGTTTCCTCATCTATGTTCATAGCAGCCTTTCTAATACTGTGCAAAGTACCTTCCAGTCCCATGCGCAAGAATCAGTAGTAAGTGTGAAGGCTGTACATAGGCACCAGCTCAACTTCTCTGTGTTCACCGAGATATATAGGTGTTTTCTTCAGAAATAGAACCTTGCCACCAGTTTGTGGAGAGTAACAAGTATCCTGCAAAATAGTCTGAGTTGTTTGACGATCTCTATGGGACTTCTTTGGCCAATAAATCAATTATATGTAACTTGTCCTTGGCACTGGAAATTTTTTTTAATGGATATTTATCTTACTCTCATCAAGTATGTGCCTTCATTACTGTAATTTATTAAAAACTTTAGACTTTGAATTTTGTTTTTAATACTTCTATACTATCTTCTTATCCTCTCCCATTGTCCAAGCCTTCTCCTTCTTTCTTATGGGGGGTCTTTTCAGACAGGGTATCACTATATATTCTAAGCTGTCCAGGAATTTAGAATCCTCCTGTTTTTATTTTCAAGTGCTAGATTATTGTATACATAACTATCCAAATTTATTAGACTGTCATATTTTTATCTCACATACTTTATATAGCTTATTAGCACTTTCTTATACATTGATCTACTCTGGCACCCAACTCTACCTCTGTGGTATAACTGCAGTCACATCAGTGGCACTCTATAAAATAAATCTAAATTTATTCTCCCAAACCTAATTCCTTAACATGATTCACCATTTCTTAATTTTGGCTCTCAGCTCTCACAATTTTAATTCAGTCAAGCTATACTCCCACTTGAGTGCAGTAACTCTCACTGGATTAATCAGTGATATCCAGGTAACAATGTTTCATAGAACATATCAGAAACTGTTTTTGAAAACATTACCTCTCAATAATATTGAACACTGTCTTTTAAAATTACTCTCTCCTTTTTCATCCCTGAAAAAACACTTCTCAGGAATTCCAACCCCCTTGCCCCCTCACCCGCCCTCCCCCTCCCCTTCCCCCTCTCTCTGTAAGTGTGTGTCTCCCTCTCTCTCTTTCATAGCTGGAACGGGCTAATTTGTGGGTTCTTCTTTTTCCCACTCTTTATCACTCTGGTTTCACCTCCTATCATTAGATTGGAGAGAAAGAAGTATATATAGATGAGAAAGAGAGATACTTTAATCTAATTTTTCTTCTTGTTTTTTTCTTTGAGCATGACTACTAAAAAACTGCAACCAAACCCTGAACGATCAACAACCACCAGCAGTGATCTACTGGGGTTATAGCGCTGATTGGTATACCTTCTAAAAATTCCCCAGAATTCCAAACCTCACACAATTGCAGAAAGTATCTGCAGCTGGCAAAACCATGCCTCTGGTAGAGCACGAGGCAAATCATAGTCAGATGCTGAGAAGCCTGCTAATGTTTATATACCTAGGATTAAAATGAGAACATATTCTCATAATATTTTTTAGTGGGGCTAATAAGTGGGAGCAGGGGTAGAGGGTGGGATATCTGGAGGGACGGGGCTATGATGGAGATGTAACTTGAAGTAATAAATGAATGTAAAAATGCAAATTAATAAATAAAAAAGAAAGGAAGAGAGGGAAAATGGACTAGAGGTATCACAGAATACAGAAAGCAGTGACAAAAGTCACAACTGCAAATTCTGCCGTAACTGTTTGTATGAAAGTATCTTAAACTTAGAAATAAGGAACTGGGAGGGGTGGAAAGAAGGCACTGTGATGGAGCTGTAACTTGAAGTAATAAAAAGACATTAAAAAAAGAAACCTCAGAATAGGTAACAAGATTAAGAAAAGACAAAACTAAATTAAGCAAAAAAAAAAAAAGTCACAAACTCTCTCTTACTTTTCATCTGTGCTGCTGCGATTAAAATAGATATTATCAGAGGAGGGTTCCATGTCATTTCTAGTTCAATTTTTCTAAGTTCTTTGCCCAAAATGTGTGTTATCTTCAGCAATAAAACTACATTCTTGAACAACTATTTATTCAAAAAAGATATCAAACCTGAAGTTATAGAATATTTTGAAACACAATGAATTAAAATTACCATATAGAAACTTATAGAATGTAGTAGAAGCACAACAAAAAGAAAATCAGTAATGGTAAATGCAAATAATTTAAATATAAGGAAGAAATGACATAGATGCTGACTGTGAGGGCTTGCTTTGTATCTCAATTACCTGGAATATTTTCCTCATATTAACAGTTTTTCCAAGAGATTTATCATGAAATATCAGTTTTGTCAAAGGTCTCTTCTATATCAGACATTACCATATGGCTTCTGTTCTTAAGCCTATTTATGTGGTAGAGTGGTGGAAAACCTTTGTGATGTGTTCTTAAATTTAGTTTGCAATTATATTATCAAAAACTCTTATAGACATGTTCAACAGAGATATTGACCTGTAACTTTGTTGTTCTTGGGGACTTGTCTGGATTTTATATCAGTGTAATACTGTCTTCATAAAAATAACTTGGAAAGGTTTATTTCTATTTTATAGAAAAACATGTAAACATAACATACAATAAAAAATAAACTATAGAGGAAGTCACCACAGTAAGAGTTTTGATGAATGATGAAAAAATGATGCCCTGGATTACAATATGATCTGACTGGGATACAGATATGCTCTTGGTCCACAGCTTTAATCCCAAGTATTGGTGTTGTAGTTTGAGCTTTGTGTCATGACTATCTGAGCACTTCCCTTACTGATCAGGATCCAGAATAACAAAGGTGGAAAGAATCCTTAGTGATGTGGATTTTACCTTCCTGCAAAGGTAAGACGTTACCTTTCCTACCTTCCTGCCTCCTCCAGCACAAATCAGCTATTGTGCACTGACTGTTATTAACCATTTAAGTTACATGGAATTTTAACTATGAAACATTGATAAGTTTAAGTTTTAAATATTTTTGACTAAACTATTCATACAATTAAAAACAGATATGAATTAAACTATAAAGTTCATAAAGTTTATTAGGCTATAACGTGGAAACAGATTTCCTTAGAATTTAAATTTGGTCTCTAGTACCTAGAAATATCCAATATTTACCTCATTTAATAGGATTAATTACGTACTTAAGCTCCCCACCTCTCTCGGACATGGAAGCCGCTGAATCCAGGAATTGGGAACTCCCATCGGGAGAGACACCTGGTAAGATCAACTCTAGTACCTAGCAGGCAGATTCAGACCCCACACGGGATCACTCACCAGCCTACTGGGCACCCTACACCTCACACGGACCTTATAGCTATTTAGAAAACAATGTGGACCCGACCCGTGTGAGTCTTTGCAATGGCAGCAGCAGGGCACACAGCGGGAGGTCCTCAGCAGCGGCAGTTGCGGATTCGGACCCCACACGGGGATCACTCACTAATCTACTGGGTCCCGCACACCCCACGAGAGCCCTCCACCTATCTAGAAAAGGTTGCAGATACATGTGAGCCTTGGTGGCCCCTACAGCAGTGCTGTGGGGGGAGGAGGGGGCAGAGGCACGCATCCGCAGCAAAGGAGTCGTGCAGAAGTGAGCACAGTGAAGTGGCAGGGCAGGGCACGCAGAGGCTGAGGGCTCCAAAACATGGAAGCCAGAAGCCAGGGGGACCATAGCTGTATTCGGTAAAACCCAGACATATTAGGCGTGGAGTCGGGCCGTCTCAGACTCCATGAGGACAACCAGAGTCCACAGAACCTGTGCCTGGGGAAAAAGGTCCATACCAGCAGAACCACTACAGGCCGAGCACACAGTGTACAACATAGAGAAGTCTGACTTGGGAGCAGTGAAACAATCCCGGGTACTTCAGACTATTAGAAACACAGTGACCCTGAGATGATCCTGAGATCCCCCTGTAAGCAAGGACAGATCGCCAAGCAATTCGACTGCTACACCAAAGTGACCCCTGTGGATCCAAGCCCAGCAGACGAGAGCAGACAGCTAAACACATCCATATGGCCAAAGATCCAAGAAAAAACAGAAATCAAGGAAAAATGACTCCAACAACGCAAACCTATCCTAGATCATACAATTCTCATGCCCTCACAACAGCAGAAACAAAGGAAAATGATGACAATTCTACATTATGGAAAGTGATAGAGTCCCTTCAAGAAGAACTTAAATTTATGAAGGAATTCAAAGAAGCCACAGTTTCACAAGTGAAAATAATGAATAACACCATTAAAGAGCTCTAAGCCAAGGTGACTCAACTTGAACAGTAAAAGGACAGGGCAATGAAAGATTTCCAGACAAAGACAAGCAAACTGGAGCAGGAAATGTACAAAACGAATAAAACCATTCAAGTCATGAAAATGGAAATAGAAACAATAAAGAAAACACAGTCAGAGTTAAAAGAGGAAATGGAGAATCAAGGGAATAGAACAGGAACTACAGATGTGAGTATCAAAAAAAATAGGATGCAAGAGATGGAAGACAGGATCTCAGGCATGGAAGACTTGATGAAAGAAATCAGTACAACATCCAAAGAAAATGAGAAAGCTAAAAAAAATCTCTCACGCACAATATCCAAGAAATCAAGGACTCAATGAAAAGACAGAACCTAAGAATTATAGGCATAGAGGAAAGAGAAGCCTCCCAACTCCAAGTTCCAGGAAATATCTTCAACAAAATCATAGGAGAAAACTTCCCAAACCTGAAAAAAGAGATGCCAATAAAAATCCAAGAGGCTTACAGAACACCAAACAGAGTAGATCAGAAAAGAAAATCCTCTTGCCACATAGTAATTGAAAAGCCAAATGTAGAAAAAAAATAAAAGATATTAAAAGCTGTAAGAGAAAAGGTCAAGTCACATACAATGGCAGACCCATCAGAATTACACCTGACTTCTCCTCAGAAACTTTAAAAGCTAGAAGGGCCTGGACAGATGTCCTACAAGTCCTGAGAGAACATAGGTGCCCAGCCAGACTACTATACCCAGCAAAACTCTCTATCAACATAGATGGAGAAAACTAGATATTCCATGAAAAAATCAAATTTAAACAATATCTACCCACAAACGCAGCCCTACAGAAGATCCTAGAAGGAAAATTCCAACCCAGAGAAGAAAACTACACCCAAGAAAACAGAGGAAATAGAAAACTCCACAGCAACTAAACCAAAAGAAACACAGGATGATCACCATAACCAAACCAATGGGAAATAACAACCCCTGGTCACTAATATCCACCAACATGAATGGATTCAACTCCCCAATAAAGAGACACAGGCTTACAGATTGGATCCATAAGCAAGACCTGTCTTTTTGCTGCATACAAGAAACACATCTCACTATCAAAGATAGACACTATCTAAGAGTAGAGGGCTGGGAAAAGGTTTTCCAAGCAAATGGACTCAGGAAGAAAGCTGGAGTAACCATCCGAATATCAAACAAAATAAACTTCCAACTGAAGTTAATAAAAAAAAGACAGAGAAGGGCATTATATACTCATTAAAGGGAATATTCATCAAGAGGACATCTCAATATTGAACATATATGCCCCAAATACAAAGGCACCTACATTTGTAAAAGAAACGCTTCTAAAACTTAAATTGCATGTCAATCAAAACACATTAGTAGTGGGAGACTTCAAAACCCCACTCACAACAATGGACAGATCATCAAGACTGTTGAAATATTGAGTCTAAAAGAGATCATGAACCAAATGGACCTAACAGATATCTTCAGGACGTTTCACCCAAACATAAAGGAATACACGTTCTTCTCAGCACCTCATGGAACCTTCTCCAAAATCGACCATATAGTTGGACACAAAGCTAGTCTCAACAGATACAAGAAAATTGAAATAACTCCTTGTATCTTATCAGACCACCACGGAATAAAGCTGGTCTTCAACAGGAAGAGAATCAAAAGAAAGCCTACACACACATGGAAATTGAGCAACTCATTACTGGATGAATACTGGCTCAGGGAAGAAATAAAGAAGGAAATCAAAGACTTATTAAAATCCAACGACAATGAAGGCACAACATACCCAAACCTACGGGATACAATGAAAGCTGTGGTATGAGGAAAGTTCATCGCACTAAGTGCCTTCAAAAAGAAAATTGTGACAGCTCATATTAGCAAATTAACAGCTACACTGTGTGAATTGGATGAAAAAGAAGGAAATACTCCCAAGAGAAGCAGAAGGCAGGAAATCATCAAACTTAGGGCTGAAATCAATAACCTAGAAACAAAAAGAACTGTACAAAGAATCAATGAAACTAAGAGTTGGTTCTTCGAGAAAATCAACAAAACAGACAGACCACTAGCAAAATTAACTAAAAGGCAGAGGGAAATAACCCAAATCAACAAAATCAGAAATGAAAAGTGAGAAATAACAACAGACATTGAGGAGATCCAGAGAATGTTTGGGTCGTACTTTAAAAATCTATATCCCACCAAATTTGAAAATCTAAGAGAAATTGACAATTTTCCAGATAGATTCCACCTACCAAAACTAAATCAAGAACAGATTAACAGATTAAACATCCCAATAACCCCTAAGGAAATAGAAACAGTCATTAAAAAATCTCCCTACCAAAAAGAACCCAGGGCCAAATGGCTTTAGCACGGAATTCTATAGGACCTTCAAAGACCAGCTAAAACCAATACTCTTCAAACTCTTCCACCAAATAGAATCAGAAAGAACACTGCCAAACTCATTCTATGAAGCCACAGTCACCCTGATTTCTAAACCACACAAAGACCCAACAAAGAAAGAGAACTTCAGACATATCTCCCTTATAAACATAGATGCAAAAATACTTAATAAAATACTAGCTAACCGAATTCAAGAACACATCAAAAGTATCATACACCATGATCAAGTAGGCTTCATGCCAGGAATTCAGGGATGGTTCAATATTTGTAAGTCTATCAATGTAATTCACCATATAAACAAGATGAAAGAAAAAAACCACATGATAATCTTGCTAGATGCAGAAAAAGCATTTGACAAAATCCAACACCCCTTCATGCTAAAAGTTCTGGAGAGAACGGGCATACAAGGACCATTCCTAGAAGTAATAAAGGCAATATACAGCAAGCCAGTCACCAGCATCAAGTTAAATGGAGAGAAAATTGAAGCATTTCCTCTAAACTCAGGGACAAGACAAGGATGCCCACTTTCACCATATCTCTTCAATATAGTACTTGAAGTTCTTGCTAGAGCAATAAGACAACTGAAAGAGATCAAGGGGATACAAATTGGAAATGAAGAAATCAAATTATCCCTATTTGCATATGATATGATAGTATACATAAGCGACCCCAAAAATTCCACCAGAGAACTCTTACAGCTGATAAACACCTTCAGCAAGGTGGCTGGATACAAAATTAACTCAAAAAAAATCAGAACCCCCTTCTATATACAACAAACAAATGGACCGAGAAAGAAATAAGGGAATCAACCCCCTTCACAATAGCCACAAACAATATGAAATACCGGAGTAACTTTAACCAAGCAAGTAAAGGACCTGTACATCAAGAACTTCAAGCCCCTGAAGAAAGAAATGGAAGAGGCCTTTAGAAGATGGAAAGACCTCGCATGCTCTTGGATAGGTAGGATCCACATAATAAAAATGGCCATCCTACCAAAAGCAATATATAGATTCAATGCACTTCCTATCAAAATACCAACACAATTCTTTATAGACCTGGAAAGAGCTATTCTCTATTTCATATGGAACAACAAAAGACACAGAATAGCTAAATCTATCCTGTAAAATTAAAAAAAAAAAAAAAAACAACATCTGGAGTTATCACCATCCCAGATTTCAAGCTGTACTACAGAGCAATAATAGTAAAAACAGCATGGTATTGGTATAGAAACAGACCAGTAGATCAATGGAATCGAATTGAAGACAAAGAAATGAACCTACACACCTATGGCAACCTAATTTTTGACAAAGAAGCCAAAAGCGCACAATGGAAGAAGGACAGCATCTTCAACAATTGGTGCTGGTGGAACTGGATGTCCACTTGCAAAAGAATGAAATTAGACCCATACTTATCACCTTGTACAAAACTTAAATCCAAGTGGATTAAAGACGTTAACATAAAGTCGGTCACACTAAATCTACTAGAAACAAAAGTGGGAAAACCCCTTGAACTCATTGGCACAGATTACAACTTCTTGAACAGAACACCAACAGCTCAGGATCTGAGACCAACAATCAATAAGTGGAATCACATGAAACTGAAAAGCTTCTGTAAGGCAAAAGACATGGCCATTCGCACAAAATGGCAGCCTACAGACTGGGAGAAAATGTTCACCAACACCACTTCTGACAGAGGGCTAATATCCAAAATCTACAAAGAACTCAAGAAATTAAATGCCAAGAAAACAAATAATCCAATCAAAAAATGGGGAACGGAACTAAATAGAGAATTCACAAAGTAGAAATCCCTAATGGCCAAGAGACACCTGAAGAAATGCTCAAAATCCTTAATCATCAGAGAAATGCAACTCAAGATGACTCTGAGATTCCATGTCACACCTATCAGAATGGCTAAGATCAAGAGTTCAAATGACAGCACATGCTGGCGAGTGTGTGGAGAAAGGGGAACCCTCCTCCATTACTGGTGGGAGTACAGGCTTGTGCAACCACTATGGAGGTCAGTATGGCGATATCTTAGAAATCTTGGAATAGCTTTGCCTTAGGACCCAGCCATACCACTTCTGCGTATACATCCAAATGACTCCTCATGGAATCATAAGGAAGTCTCCTTATCTATGTTCATAGAAGCCTTATTTGTAATAGCTAGAAACTGGGAACAACCCAGATGTCCCTCAACTGAAGAATGGGTTAAAATCTGTGGTTTATCTATGTAATGGAATATTACTCAGCTATCAGAAACAATGAAATTATGCAATTTGCAGCCAAATGGATGGAACTTGAGAATCTCATCCTTAGTGAGCTAACCCAGACTCAGAAGGATGCACATGGCATCTATTCACTTATAGTAGGAATTTAGCTATATAGTACAGTATATCTGTACTACAACCAACACACCCAAGGGAACATGGACATAGACTTTTTTTTCTTTTCTTTTTCCTTTTTCTTGTTCCTTTCTTTTTTGTTGTTGTTGTTGTTTGTTTTTGTTGGTTTGTGTGTTTGTTGGTCTGTTTTTTAGTTTTCCCTTCCTAGCAAGGAGACACCTTTCACTGGTGGTACTGCCATGTAGGCCCCCAGTGTATGAAGAGGCTCTTGGCCTTCATATGACTTCTGAACTGAGGCGAGGGACTGTTATGTAGGGACACTCCACTCCAGAGGAGCAAGAGGGAAGGATTAGGGGGTAGATGATGGGAGGGCGGGGAGGGAAGGGGCAAAAGAGGACAATATGATGGAGATGTAACCTGAAGCAACAAATAAATAAATTTATTAATTTAAAAAAAGCAGGTAACAGGTTTAAAACACTGTAAATAAAGTTACAGCCATTCAACCTGGTTTTGTAAACCTCCAAGAGTCGAAAAAACTTAGAGCTAAGGTAAAATGCATGAAATGTGTGGTGTTAGCCCATGCCTTTAACTTCAGCAGAGACAGGTGTAGCACTATAGAGTCAGTTGTCTTACAAATCTAGAGTTACAAGGAACAGGGTGGTGAGGGTGCACACCCTTAATCCCATCATTCAAGAAAAATACACCCTTAATCCCAACACACTAGAGACAAAAACAGGCAGATCTCAGAGCTCAAGGTCAGCCTGATACAAAACAAGCTCTAAATAGAGAAAAACCTCAATCCAGGGGTGGTGGAACACATCTTTAATCCCTTCAGATGGGAATCACAGGTCTTTGATCCCATTACTTAGAATGCATAGACAGACACATAGGATTTGGAAGGATTTAAGTTTAAAAGCTACTTACAAAAGGCATGCTCAATGCAAACAAATTGTCCTTTGAGATCTCAAAATATATACACTAAGGCTTGTTTAGCACTAAAATAAAAAAATAATCTCTTCTTTAATCCAGATTGAAAGATAATACTTTATATATTGTCAAAAAAAAAAAACAAATTTGCTTCAGGAGAAATATTACCTGACCCCCCCCCCAAAAAAAAAGGTAATTGTCCCAGAGTTAGGATTAGGGCAGGGCTCTGTTCTTATCTTTCCAGTAGATTTAAAGCATCCATTCAAGGAATCCAGGGACAAATGTACATCGGAAACCTCAGCAGAAAACAGATCAGACACCAAAGAAGACGAGGGGCCCAGATGATCCAGCCTTGCAGACTACCTCAATAGCTGTTTCCCTCAAAAATCTACAACCACAACAACTCAAAATTACTGATTGTTCAGCTCCACAGACTGCCCCAGCCAGAACTTCATTGATTAAAGCCCTGAAGATCAGCTTCTGTTTACAAAACTATTAGGACATCTAAACAGCTGAGCACAAAAGGAGTGAACACCAAATGATTCTATTAACATTTTTAACCATTTTTCCATTTTTATTTGGGCCCCAAACAGGTTTACTACGTCCAAAATCAGCAGGAAGTCATTTTAAGAGAGCGACATCCCATGCGCAGAATGTGGGGAGGGTGTCCCCCCCCCCCTTTTGGTTATTTGATGGATAACAGAAAATTTTGTTATTTAGGGGAAGAGACTACAAGCTGTTAAATGGTCTTGTTAAATGGGTTTTGGAGGTGAGACCCAGGGACTTCTCTCTTTTTTCTTTTCTGTATCCTTCTTTCTCTCCTATGTAGGAGTGAACACACTTGAGAAAAAATGGGACATAGACATAGTATAGGAAAGATCAAGAAAAAAAGGACAGATTATTGAATATGCCCTTATACCATTGTATATTGATGCAAAATTTATATTATATTTGGCTAAAGTGGTATTGATCGTTGTATATTATTGCAAAATTAAGATTGTATTGGGCTACATCGGTACTGATCTTTGTATATTGATAGAAAATTAAGATTATATTTGGCCACAATAGTATTGACCCTTGTATATTGATGCAAAATTAAGATTGTATTGGGCTACATAGGCATTGATCTTTGTATATTGATACAAAATTAAGAGTATATTTGGCCACATTAGTATTGATCTTTGCATATTGATACAAAATTAAGGGTAACGCTTTTTAAAGGTATTGTACCTAGTAATGCTTAAAAATGAAATGTGAAGCTTTGGCCTCTTGATACCAACCGTCGTAAATTGTTTAGGATAATTAAGAAATGCAAACTCATATCATGCAAACGTGACATTTTGTTAGCTACTATGACAATCTATCACAAATATTCCCCCAAGCTACTCAGAAATCAAGTTGTTAAGAGATAAACAACACTTGCTTATCTAAATACAAAAGATAGATAGGACGTCTTCAAAAACCTCAAGAGATCTGCAGAATATGGCATTCAAAGATGTTTTCTTAAATTAAGATTTTTTTGATATTGAGACATGTCAGCCGCTGACAGCACCCCCTATTCTACTCCAAGTAGAAGATGAGCATCAAAGAATCTCCAGTGTGAGATAGTTGAATTAGTGGCAAGCCTAATCCTTGGCAAGAAAAAACCCCTTGCTTCAACTGTAGACAGAAAGCTATCCAAAAAGGACAAAACTTGGAAGCAGGTAAGTTGACAGCCTAGCTCTGCCAAGACAGGGTAGGTAAGTCCTTCATAATTCCTGCTCTACAATCAATGTCTGTCAGAGAAATGGGACCAAATGGCTGAAGATTGATGCTGTAATGTATGGAGAGAAAATGGGAGCTGTCCAGGCAGCCACTGATATGTCATTTCTTAGTTTTGGAAGATGCAGGCCCTGCACTTCCTATATAATCAGATATATTTATCCCTCTCAGGTCTCTGAGGTGGTTGAAGAATAGATTGCTAGAGTCTCATAGTTAAATTTAGAGTTGTTTAGGAATCAAGAGGGTGTTCTGGATCTAAAAAGATGTTTTTAAAATTGTGAGGCAAGTTAGTATGAAAGCTGAGTCAGATATAGAACTTTAAACTCATGGAGATGGTTAGATAGTAGAATGTTAAAGTCAGGGGCCAAATACATATGGACTGGACATTGGGAAAGTATGCTAAGCCATATAACTCTCATAACTGTGGCATATTTATTTCTGTTGTTTGGTATTTTATTTACTGTTATAAGAGAAAGAACCATTTGTTGGACTGAAATGGGGAGCTCTTGGGGGGAAGAGGGTATAAGTGTGGGACAGTAGGGGGGAGTAGGGAAGGGAATGTGACTGAGATATAACTTGAAGAAATAAAAAATATATTATAAAAACAATTATGTACTTAAGGTGCACACTTAGGTATATATAAATGGCTAGTACCATTTAAAAAAATATAATTATGAAACTTCAGTCAAAAGATGTTTTAATTATTAATTATTATATCTCAATTTTATTATTTTTCCAAACAATATTTAAAATAAAAACTCAGTGATCATTTTGCTACATGCCAAAGTAGAGAAATCATTAAAAACATACAATTACATTATGTAATTAAAAGTCCAGTCTTGGGGAAGAAATGGTTGATTACAACTTTCACTTCAGTACAGATAACCACAGAGGGAAGCCGAGGTAGGTGTTCCAGTAGGAATCTGGTGGAAGGAATTGAAGCCGACTACAGAAGAGTGCTGTTTCCTGTATTGCTCCCTATAACTTGTTCAGTCTGTTTTTTTTTTTTTTTTGGACATCTCACAACCACCTTCCCAAAGGTGGAACAGCTCACAAAGGTCCAGTTGCTCCAAAATCAATCTTTTTTTTTTTTTTTTTTTTTGGTTTTTCGAGACAGGGTTTCTCTGAATATCTCTGGCTGTCCTGGACTCGCTTTGTAGACCAGGCTGGCCACAAACTCACAAAGATCCGCCTGCCTCTGCCTCCCAAGTGCTGGGATTAAAGGCGTGCGCCACCACCGCCCGGCCAAAATCAATCTTTTATCAAGGCAATGTTCCACATTCTTCCCTACACACCACAGATGAAGGAATTTCATCAGTTGTGCCTTCCCGTTCCAGGTGACTCTAGTTCAGGTTATGTTGTCAGAAACTAATCCAAATAAAAAGTTATATGTTTTTCATACTTAAACAGTTTTTCACATCCAAAATGTGTTCATAATTATAATTACAATGTATGTACTTTTTGTCAGCCCCTATCCTTATTTTGTGTTTTTATTGAGACATATTGCTTTTATAATTTTTTCTTTCAAGACAGGATGTAACAGAGCCCTGGCTGTACTGGACTTGCTTTGTAGATCAGGCTGGCCTCGATTTCACAGAGATCTGCCTGCCTGTGTCTCCTCACTGCTGCGTTAAAGGCCTGAGCCACAAGGTCTGGTTCTGTTTCACAGTTTGAAACAAAAATCTTATGCATGTATACTGTGTACCATCATAAGTTCTAGGCAACACACACTTCCATTTCCTAAAATGCTCATTATTTCCATATGCTAGAAGTATTCCACTTGAGTCTAGACTTCCATCCCAGAAAAATCTGAGGCTCTGTGTTCTTTGATGATGGTCAATGATCTCTTCCAAAACCAAAAATGGAAAGCTTGACTAAAGCCAGTGTAAAGGGGGAGCTAATTCTATTTCTGTGCTCCCCAAGTAAAATCATTTGACATAAAAACATACAGCTGCACGCAATTCTCACTGTATTCATACAAGTTCAGACAGAACATCTATGTGAGACTATTTTCCTAAAATGGCAGCTCCTGTAGTCTATCATTCTATCAGTGGGGAATCTTTCCGTTGATGCATGACAGGAATTGGGATTTCAGAATTAACTGATTAGTCTTCATTGTTACCTTAATTGAAATTAGAATCATCTTGGGGACATACCTCAGGATGCCTCCAGAAACTCTAACAGAAGAGGGAAAACTTACACAATAAGAGCAGTGCATGGTATGGACAGGAATCCTGGACAAAATAAAAAGAAAAAAATAAGTAGAGTAGTAAGTGGATAAGGGAGATATAAAAAATGTGCATCCAGGTTTACAATGAGAGATAATAAAAATTACAAACAAAGTGAAGAACAAGTTATCTGCAAGTTTAATTGAACACAAGAGTAGTACAAGCAACCAGGTGCAATTTCTGAGAAGTTTACCATGTCTGAAGATTATTTTTGTGTTCTGCACTAGGGAAGCAGGAAAGAGCCTGTAAGGCCTTGACCCCACTCATAAAGGCATGAAATTGTAAAAATTCAATTTATTTGAAAAGAAGGAATTTGAACTGAGAATGCTGTCAAAGGGATTCTGTACTCATTTGCAATAGGCATGGAAGGATCCTCAGGTTTTGTCTTTCCCTGCACAAAGGCAGTGTTGCAGGGACCTGCTTGGTGTCACTTTGTAAGTTAGAATTCACAAAAGGTAGCCTATGCTTTTGATTCATGAATAGTGTCTAGTCTGTCCTTCACATTGTCATCAATTTAATTTTTACTCATTTAGCAGGCCATGTGGTGCCCAAGCTAAAGGCTAATTAACCATACATGTAGGCATTATTTGATCTATTTGGTTTCAAGTTACTCGTCTATAATTGTTTTTCAGTGATGGCTACTGTCCAAAAAGGACAAAACTTGGTAGCAGGGAAATCAACAGCCTAGCTCTGCCAAGACAGGGTAGATAAGTCCTTCATAATCCCTGCTCTAAAATAAATGTCTGTCAGAGAAACAGGACCAAAAGGCTGAAGACTGATGCAGGAATGTATGGAGAGAAAATGGGAACTGTCCAGGTAGTCACTGGTTTGTCATTTCTTAGTATTGGAAGCTGCAGGCCCTGCACTTCCTATATAATCAGATATATTTATCCTTCTCAGCTCTCTGAGGTGGTTGAAGAATAGACAGCTTGAGTCTCATAGCTAAATTTTGAGTTGTTTAGGAATCAAGAGGGCGTTCTAGATCTAAGAAGATGGTTATAATAGTGATGCAAGTTAGTATGAAAGCTAAGTCAGTTATAGAACTTTAAACTCATGGAGATGGTTAGAAGGTAGAAGGTTAAAGTCAGGGTCCAAATACATATGAACTGGACATTGGGAAGGTATACTGTGCCATTTAACTCTCATAAATGTGGCATATTTAATTCTGCTGTTTTGTATAGAATTTACTGTTATAAGAGAAAGAACCATTTGTTGGAATGAAAAGAGAAGCTGTTGGGGGGGGAAGAGGGTGGAAGGGTGGGACAGGAAGGGGGAATAGGGAAGGGTTTGCGACTGAGATGTAACTTGAAAAAAAAATAAAGTAGTTATAAAAAAAAAAAAAGAAAAAAAAAA
>CAJQZJ010000637.1:2052763-2066338 GCA_907164525.1 Lophiomys imhausi | reverse complement strand
CAGCATCAATCTTCAGCCATTTGGCCCCATTTCTCTGACAGACATTGATTGTAGAGCAGGAATTATGAAGGAGTTACCTACCCTGTCTTGGAGTTCTCTACCTGTTTTCAAGGCAGAACCCCTGCTTTCCCGTAAAGGTGCTTCTAGCCCAGGTCCCTTATCATCATCAGGCATCAGATGTGTTTGGCATTAGTGGGACCTGGTCAACAGCAAGGCTTATCAGGCAGAGAACCAGACGATACTTGAGTTTTTACCTGTGGTGGCAAGAGAAGTTGACTTCCTTCTCCCTCCCTGGGTAGAACTGATTTCTATCATTCACCTTTATTCCAGGGACTGGGGCTTAGGAGCCAGGTATGAGAACCTACCCCTGTCCCCAACACCTCCCCAACATCCCAGACTTAAAATTGTGATACCTAAGAAAGTCTGCCCACACTCCTTCTTAGCCTGGTCAGTGGTCAGACTTGGAGGAGAATCTAACAGGAGAGTGCAACAGTGAGAGAAATTGTCTTATTTATACTTGCTTGTGGCTTAGCTTTGTGTTTAAATAGCAAAAAAAAAAGAAGAAAGAAAGAAACTTGAAATATATTCATCATTATAAAACAAAATTAAAATATTTATTGCCAGTTAAGGCAGAAAGAAAAAGAAAAGGAGTAATTTGTAGCAAGTTACCTTTTTTCTTAAACACATTTGCATTAGTTACTTTTATTAGTTCTTACACAAAATAATGAACAAAGCAACTTAAGTAAGTAAGAGTTTGTTTTGGATAAGAGTTTAAGAGCATTGCGCATGGGGAAAGAAGCAGAGATAATCTGCAGATGCTGGCTATACTGTGTTTGCTCTCAGGAAGCAGAGAGAGTTGAATGCTGGTGCTTGGCACATTTTGTCCTTTTCTTTATGTCTAGGAACTCAGTTATAGATTGTTACCATCAACACTCTGGATGAGTCTTCCCTCTCCATTAAACCTTTATGAAATATTTTCATGAATGCAGAGATGTATTTCCACATGTTTCTAAAGTCATCCAAAAAGACAAAAAGATTATTCATCATAGAACCAACATAAAATGCTATTATATGTATACAGCTATGATAAATAATTGAACACAGGCAAGAACAATGTTAAGAGGACAAATTAAAAACAGTTCAGTTCTTAACCTGACTCCAGCCTTTAAATCAAGTAGATTGTCTCTGAGTCTGTGTCTCATAGGTATGTACATCACTTTTTATACATACTAAAAGTAGCCTGTAGAATACATCTCATGCCTTATTAAATACAATTTTTATGTGTTATTTAGCAATTTTTTTCATTTTATCTATTTATTTAGTGTGTGTGTGCATGCACCCACATGGACAGACATACATGTTCCAAAGAATGTAGTTGGTTCTATCCTGCCCCTTTATGGATGCACACACGGAGTTCTCAGGTATGACAGGCATATTGTACCATTGCCTCTAACCACTGAACCATTTCGCAGGCCCATAAATATTTTGTAAGTGCTCATTTATGAATAAAAATATCATTGGTTAAATTTAGTGTTTTAATATCCCTTGCTAAAACCACATTCTCTTTCTAACATAAAGCCTTAAAATGATAGTATAGATTTATACTAAGCTGACCGGTTCACTTCATTTTACTTGTAGAAACTAAAAGCTGTTGCAGGAGATTTTTGGCTATGTGGGAAGGATCACAGTTCAGAAGTTAGTGACATATAACTGTCATTAGTGATGGCTCCCTATGAACAGAAAAAAATAGTGCAGAATACCAGAATACATGGAAAGGAATCCACTGTTCAGTGTACATGGCCCACACCTACAATGCATGAAGTTTTTACTGATGTTTTTTCTTTTTCCTTTTTCCTATCATGCTTTGGATACAGTTCTGAAAAAAATCTAGGACATATCTACTGTCCTCTGGCTTTGGAAAATGGCTATCTTTCTTTCTTGCATGTTTAAAACATAAAGCTCAGAGACAGTGGAAGAGCGGCTGGACTGAGCACATCTTCATAGCTGATGAGGGTTGGAGTCTGTGATGTGCCATCATCGTCAGTACTTTTCCGGCAGACTTAATCTTCAGTGTCAAGCTGCAGCCTATTTTTGTCTAAAACACTTATAGCCATATGGTTGTTTCTGCTTTTGTTGTCAATTTGGTTAGGTAGGCAATACTTAGGCCCAACATAAGACATTTTCATTGATTCTTTAAAGGTCTTTATTCACACTTGAGCTGAAACAGCTGGTGGAGGGTTAGAGAGCAATCATGTCCCCCAAAGCTCTGGATATTGCTTTCTGCTTCACCATCTGTGCCCTGTTAAATATTCTATATTTTTGCCAAATTTAGACCAATTTATATGTAAAATCAGTTACTTAAATCAGGATCCAAGAAGCTTCAGGAATGAAAACATGATTTTAAACTACACAACCCTTATACATTAATCATTAATACTGAAATGGGGGAGGAGGTGTTCAATACTGCCACTGAAATATCGTACTGGTTGGATATTGGAAGTACTGTGAACATGAATTATCTTTTGGAACCATTGATCCCAAAGTCACAGGCCCATCTAGTGTCCTTATATTTTACAATATGAAGACAATCCAGTAGAGACTGTTAGTAAACAGCTACAGACTCAGTTGTACTCATTTCATTCTTCTGTGCACCATGGCACAGTCAGACCTAGCATAGTGGTAATTGCTTTAGTATTCTAACAGTTTTACTGGCTTGTACCTGACAAAAGCTTCAAGCAACAAGATTAGCCAGCATGTAGCTTTACACTTTAAGAGATAGAATATCCTAAACTGCCATGTGAAACAAGGTTTAAATTACAAAGGCCAATATCCTGCTTTGGGGATATTGATTTCCATCAGTGAACGTAGCTGTCTTGTTATATTTAAATTGTAGGCTACTTCCAGGATATAAAGATTAGATGATACCACAGTTTTAGTTGTTGTTAATTAAACCAGATATAGAGTTTCACTGAAAATTTTAACCAGTAATATAAAAGGCTAGTATCTGATTCTGGAAATTTTAGATCATAGATTTGTGGTACAAAGAATGGCCATCAAGCTATATAATAACAGTGACAAAGACAACATATACATACTATTCCCAACAACATTTTTTAATGCTAATAATTAATAGCAATGTATTTGCACATTGACATATTACATGAATACGTATGTAATTATAACTAACATAATTTAAATATGTACATATATTTCAGTGTAACTGAAGATTCAGCTCAGTTCTTAGAATGCCAGTATCTCTGATCCTCAGGACTGCATGAAACCAGAAAATATGATGTTCAAGATCTACTTCAACTTAAGAAGAAGATGCATGAGGGTCAAGTGTTTAAGGCTATCTTTAGCTACAGTATATGCTATATGAGACTGCATGAGACCAGATCTCAGAAAGCCAAAGCACAGAAGGAGAACAACATCTAGATAAATGAATGCAATCTAAATGTTTGCTAGCCAACTTCTGTGAGGATTGCACTGTGTTCAGTTCATGTGTATGTATATATATATTCCCATCTAATTCATTCAAGTACAGATGAGGTGGTTTCATAAGAGATGTTTTGTTACAGTAGACAGATTAGATACTCTAATTATGCATAGTAAAGAAGTATTGATTGACACTAAATTTGTAAAAATTTTCTTATTAATATTACCCTTTGATTGGAATGTATAATGAAAAATTAAGTAAAAAAATAAAATAATTGCCCATTTGTTCATATTGGAATATTATAATCTCAGGTTCAATATTTTTATTACATCATTTAATTGTTATTACAGTTTCTGAAAAAACATACTATAAAAGACTAAGATGTCTGATTTTATATTTATGTTGTTCTCAAGTAAGTAATAATACATCGTATGTGGAGAGAGTTTCTATTACACCCATGTTAAAATGCATGCAAGTGGCTGTAGAAATGGCTCAGAGGTTAAGAGCCTCTGTTCTAGTTTAACTCTTCTAAATGTCCTGAGTTCAATTCCCAGCAACCACATGGTGGCTCACAACCATCTATACTGGGATCTGATGCCCTCTTCTGGCATATAGGTGTACATACAGAGTACTCATATAAAAAATGAGCAAAGAAGTCTTTTAAAAAGATAATTTTAAAAACTGTAGGCTAAAATGGTCAACTACTTAAAATAAATAAAATATATAAATTGTGCATCTTATAGATTATTTGTGGTTCTGATAATGTAAAAATTTTACATTGATACCAACAAAGCATTTTTTTTTCTTTAAGATTGATTTTTTGAATGTTGTTCATTATTTTTGTTCTTTTACGCCAGTAAAGATAGGAATCATTTTGCCTCCACTGGGTGTGCAGGGATATCTACTGAAAAAGTTAAGGTGTAAATAGTCCCTCAGTTATGATAATCAGCAGGTTTTGCAAGATAAAACCTAAAGAGGCCAAATAGAATTTTTTCAAAACCCCAATGAAAAAACATATCCATTTTCTTAAATGTGTGAAATTCAATATTATCTCAAAGTTACTAAGAATCTACAAATTTTACAGTTGCAGAACATTGATGAATTTGTCTTTTTTTTCAAGCTAGAATATTATGTCACAGTATACATTAAAATTATAATAATAAACATGAAATATTCTACATATTAATTTTATATCTATGTACTGACTGTCGGCCTTTCTTTGTAAAATAATAACATGAGCATTGTAATATAAAATTCAGTTTCACTTAAAATTGTCTGAAGTAGAGAATCATATGAATTGGAGCCTGTCTCAAAGTACAAGGGATGATAATGCAGAGTACTTCAGGATTGAAAATTTACAAGGTACAAATAATACGTTATTCATATTTCATTGTGCTCAGGTATGTGGTGTCTAATGAAAATCTGGTCATTTTAGATAGCCTTTTTTTACTTGTTCCTCAGGGTTTATTTTTATTTTATAAGAGCAGTAGTGTAGTGTGCAAAGGCATTTTAACCTAATAGTCTCTCAAATCCTTCTACTCCCCCAAATAACTCAGATTATCATCAACAATATTGGTTGCTCTCCATGGACAAGTAAGGCTCTATTGTTGAAGATAATACATGCACACTAATATATTTACTAGATCACATAATAGTAAGGCTCCATTGATGAAGAACATACTTACATACTTTCATATTTAGTAGATCACTGAGAATTCCAGGTGGTGTCTGCCTAGAGTCTTCAGACTTACTGACTAGTGTTTATGGCACTGGAAGTTATTTTGGATGCTACCAGAAGAGAAAATTAATCACCGACCCAGTTTCACATCCTATGATCTACAATGGTGATTTTTATGAATGAATCACTGATGTAAGAGTGGTACAAACAATGAGGAAATTTAAGACCTTAATGAATCTAAGACCCATTACATAAAATGGAATCCATAGATGACACTATTTTGGTGGCTTAGAACTTGAGGAAGAGCAAATATTAATGTTCTGTTAAAGGAACATAGGAAGAAAATGATTCCTAAGGACCTTCTTCTATACCCATACATCAACATATTTCTCAGCTATCACCATGTTTCCTCTTGGTGTAGATGGAAACTAATATAGAGACTCACAACTGAACAATGTGAGGAGTGAGAAACTTTTTAACACTAAGTCCTAAATGCGGTGCTTTCATCAAACTTTCCCCTCAGGTCTCAGGGAACTCTGCAGAAGAGGAGGAAGAAAGATTCTAAGAGCCAATGGGAATGAAATAAACTAAAGAAGCAGTGTCTTCAAGACACATCAAATAACACACATATGAACTCACAGAGACTATGAAAGTGTGCATAATGCCTCACAGATCCAAGCCATTGGGGTCCCAGTAATGAGTAGGGGAACTATATAAAACCTCTCATCTTTACCAAGAAGTTATATCCAACTAACAACAGACTTCAAAGAAAAAATTACTTTCTACAGTGGTATTTCACTGGGTATACATGCCACATATTCAACTCTTAAGGGAAGACCACATATCCAGCAGTAAGTGGCCAACAAAGAACTCCGTGGTATTTTTAGATATATTTTGTTTCATATTGCTTTTATTGGAATTATTTTATGTTACTAGTCTTTTGCTTGTGAATTATGTTTTCTGATACTGTCATTTTTTGAGGTGTGTATGTGTGTGTTTCTTATGCTTCTCCTCTTCATCTTCCTCTTCTTGTAGAGGAAATTTAATTCACCAACATGAAATCTCTGGGAAGGAACCACATCCAAAGGCCTTCTAGGTCTATTAATCTAAATGGAATGCAGACACTGTCTGGATTACAGCTTGGTCTGGCTAGAATATGAATATGCCCTTAATATACACCTTTAATCCCAGACAATGTAGGTAAGGTTAGTTTACAGAAGGAAGCATTTATATAGAAGGAAGGTGAAGATAGAAGGAGTCTGAGGATAAGAAGTAGCCAGAAGATTAAAATATATTGCCAGAATTAGTTTGAGACTAGGCAGAGAAAATTAGTCAGAAGCCAAGTAAAGCCAGTATGAATTAGTCAACTTCGAGAGGTGTTTAGGTCAGAACAGATGAGTTGAGCCTACTATCAAGAGTTCAGAAAGAGCTAGAAAAGCTTCGTAATGACTTTCATTCCATCCCTTCATTTGAACAAATATACACAACCCTTACAATTATGCCCACTGTGGTAGGAAAGAAAATCCAATGTGATTGAAGGACAAAGCCCACCAACATTGCAGAAAGCAGAGGATATCTAGCAGAAGTCACAGAGGAGAATTTGACCGGGATCGTCTCTAGAGGAACAATCAGTTTTTTGAGTTCACCTGTAAGCCCGAATTGTCTCTGTAGACCACAGAGCTTCTCAGAGCTTCTGAAATAAGGAGTTACAATAAGCCACCCCCAAAGACATTTTCAATTGACCATTTATTTTTAATTAATTTATTTCATGTTACATCTCAATCAAAGTTCCCTCCTTCCACCCCTCCTGGTCCCTCACTCCATCCCTTCCTCACTCCCTCCATTACTCATTCACTCCTTCTTCCTTATCTCCATACTCTTTCTCCTCAGATGACGGGAGCCCCTATATATCAAATCCCCTCAGTTCAACAGTCACATGAGGATTAAGGCTGCCATATCAAGACCTTCTTGTATTGCGGCTTGATATGGCAGCCCATCTAGGGTAAGGTGCTACACTAACAAGCAACAGGGTCCATGACTCACTGCTGGGTGGAGTTCTTCATAGTATAATCATGCTAGGTACCTATCTGTTTGTGTATGTGGGTTGTAGGATGGTTGCTTTGTGCTATATGATTAATATACACTTAGAGTACATACCATGTGTATATTTCTAGATTTGAGTTAGGTCACTCAGGATGAGCTTTTCTAGTTTCATACACTTGGTTGTAAATTGTATTGATTCCTTGTTTCTGATAGCTGTATAGTATTCTATTCTGTAAATGCACAAGAGATTTTATCCATTCTTTGGTTGAAGGACATCTGGGTTGTTTCCAGTTTCTAATTATTATGAATAAAGCTTCTATGAACATTGTTGAAGTGATGTCCTGTGGTTTGATGGAGAATCTTTTGGATATATACCTAGGAGCAGTACAGCCGGGTCTTGAGGCAGAACTATTTCCAATTTTCTAAGATATTACCAAATAGATTTCGAAAGTGGTTGTACAAATTTGCACACCCACCAGCAACGGAGGAGTGTTCCTCTTTCTCCACATCATTGCCAGCATGTACTATTTTTCGAGTTTTTGATCTTAGTCATTCTGAGAGGTATGAGATGAAATCTCAGAGTCGTTTTGAGTTGCATTTCCCTGATGACCAAGGATGTTGAACATTTCTTCAAGTGCTTCTCAGACTTTAGAAATTCTTCTTTTGTGAATTCTCAGTTTAGTTCTGTACCCCATTTTTTTAAAAATTGGGTTATTTGGTTTCTGGTGTTTAATTTCTTGAATTCTTTATATAATTTGGATATTAGTTCTTTGTTAGATGTGGGGTTGGTGAAGATCTTTTCCCAATCTGTAGACTGCTATTTTATTCTAATGACCATGTCTTTTGCCGTACAGAAGGTTTTCAGTTTCATGAGGTCCCACTTATTGATTGTTCATCTCATAGCCTGTGCTATGGGTGTTCTGTTCAGGGTGTTGTCTCCTATGCCTATGAGTTCTGGGCTTTTCCCCACTTTCTCTTCTATTATATTTAGTGTGTCTGGTTTTATGTGGAGGTCTCTCATCCACTTGGGCTTAAGTTTTGTGCAGGGTGACAAATATGAGTCTATTTGCATTCTTTTACATGTTTACATCCAGTTAGATCAGCACCATTTGTTGGAGATACTTTTCTTTTTCCATTAAATGATTTTGGATTCTGTGTCAAAAATTAAGTGACCATAAGTATGTGAGTTTATTTCTGGGTCTTTGATTAGATTCCATTGATCAATTGGTCTGTTTTTATGCCAGTACCATGCTGTTTTTATTGCTATTGTTCTGTAGTACAGCTTGAAATCAGGAATGGTGATAACTCTGGATATTCTTTTATTGTACAGGATTCATTTAGCTATTCTTGGATTTTTGTTTTACTATATGAAGTTGAGAAGTGTTCTTTCAAGGTCTGAAAAGAATTTCATTAGTATTTTCATAGGAATTGCATTGAATCTGTATATTGCTTTTGGTAGGATGACCGTTTTTATTATGTTAATCCTACCTGTACATGAACATGGATGATCTTTCAATCTTCTGAAATCTTCTTCAACTTCTTTCTTCAGGAACTTAAAGTTCTTGTCATTTAGGTCTTTCACTTGCTTGGTTAGAGTTAACCCCTGGTATTTTATATTATTTGTAAACATTGGGTTGGGTGTTGTTTCCCTAAGTTGTATCTCTGCCTATTTATATTTAGTGTATAGAGGGGCTACTGATTTTTTAGAATTAATTTTGTATCCAGAAAACTTTCTGAAGGAATTCATCAGATATAGAAGTTCTCTGGTGGAATTTTCCCTGAAGACAATTTTAATCATATGGACAGACTTTTCCTGCATTAAAAAATGGTAAACTCCCGTTCAGATTGCTTCAGAGCAAGGGTAGAGCTTAAGGGGATAGTAATGTTACCTGAATAAGCCATCACATTACTTATTGCGACTGTGACAAATGGAGTAAACACCCCCTTAATTTCAATTGCCATCTTTATTTCCTCTCAAAAAAATAGAAGATCTTACTACACAAAAAAATTGTAAAACAAGAAAAATTAGTTATGTTAGTACAAAGTCTTGACAGTCAATAGGCCAATGGAGTAAATGAACAAGAAATGCTTACTTGTGAGCCAATGATACCTAATGATATGGAGGATTAAGACAGAGAGTCCACTGAACCTACAGAACCCACCTCTTAATGAAATTGAAAAAAAAAATACCTTCAATATTTTTTCCAGTTACCCAGGAACAAATGCCAGAAAATGGTGAAAATTAACAAAATGAACAAATAGCTGAAATCTTGTTAAAATTCAATATCTCAAACATTTTAAAGAATCAATAGTAACTTATGGAGTACACTCATACTATGTGAGATAGATGTTAATAATTGAACTACACAAAACAGGATTATCCTCCAAAGATTGGAATAATATAGCGGCAGCTATACTGGAAGCTGATTATCAATTACAATATCTGACATGGAGGTGAGAAGAAGTTGCAATTATAGAAAATTATAATAGGTCTAAAGGTATTAATATCATGGAAGATCAATTGTTAGGTAAAGGTCAATATGCTGATTTGTGAAACAAGATGCAGATGCAGTTTTGATAATTCTATTAATATACAATATACTTTAGTAGCTATAAGACCATGGGATAAAGTGGAGAAACAAGAAAAAAAAGTTTTATGATATTAGCAAAGAGTATACAATGCCCAAGAGACTTTTACTGTTTTCCTGCATAGATTAATGCCTACAACAAACAGGTCAATATCAAATCCAGATGTGAGATGGGTATTTCTTTTATTTCTTTTTTTCCTTTATTTTTTTATTTCTTCAAGTTATATCTCAATTACAATCCCCTACCTATTCCACTTTCCAGTCCCACCCTCCCACCCTCAACCCCCCTTCCTCTTCCCTTTTTTTTTTAAGTTTAAGGTATATCTTATTTCCCCCTACAGTTTCCCCTTTCAATCCAACAAATGGCTCTTTCTCTCATAATAAGAGATACAATACAAAACAACCGAAGTAATTAGGCCACAGTTATGAGGGTTATATGGCTTAGCCTACATTCCTAATGTCCAGTCCATATGTATTTGGCACCCTACTTTAACATTCTACTATATAACCATCTCCATGAGTTTAAAGTTCTATATCTAACTCAACATTCATACTAACTTGCAACACAATTTTAAAAGCATTTCTTAGATCTATAACACTCTCTTGACTCCTAAAAACTCAAGATTTAATTACGAGGCTCTAGCTATCTGTTCTTCAACCACCTCAGAGACCTGAGAGGGATAAATATATCTGATTTTATAGGAAATACAGGGCCTGCAGCTTCCAAAACTAAGAAAAGACATACCAGTGGCTGCCTGGACAGTTCCCATTTTCTCTCCATACATTACAGCATTAATCTTCAGTCATTTGGCCCCATTTCTCTGACAGACATTGATTGTAGAGCAGGGGTTATGAAGAACTTGCCTACCCTGTCTTGGCAGAGCAAGGCTGTCAACTTACCTGCTTCCAGGTTTTGTCCTTTTTGGACAGCATTCTGTCTACAGTAGGAGCAAGGGGTTTTTCCTACCAAGAGATAGGCTTGCGACTAATTCAATCATCTCCCACTGGAGATTTTTCAATGCTCATCTTCTACTTGCAGTAGAATAGGGTGTGCTGTCAGGAGTTGATATGTCTCGATATAAAAAAAAAATCTAAAGTTACGAAAACATCTTTGAATGCCATATTCTGCAGATATCTTGAGGTTTTTGAAGAGGCCCTATCTATTTCTTATATTAGGGTAAGCAGATGTGGCTTGTCTCTTAGCAGCTTTATTTCTGATTAGCTTAGAAAATAACTATAATAGGCTGTGATAGTACCTAACAGAGTGACCGGCTTGCATAACTATTAGTTTGCATTTCTTAATTATCCTAAACAGTTTGTGACAATTAGTAGTAAAAGGCCAAAACATCACATTTCATTTTTTTTTTCTGTACCTCCTAACCTTTCCATCCCATTTTTCTGGGGTGGGGTGTCCTTATATAACAGTCCCTCATCTCGGTTGAGAGGTCATATGAGGGCCAAGAGCCTCCTCATTCATTATGAGTCTACGAGGCAGTACCATCAGTGAAAAGCGTCTCATTGCCCAGGACAGAGAACTAAAAAACAAACAAATAAATAAGCAGTCAATTAGATAAAAAAGACTAAAAAATAGGAAAAAATGTATAAAAAAAAATAAAAAATAAAAATTCTATGTCCATCTTCCCTTTGGTTTGCTGGTTGTAGTATCGATACCTTCTACTATATAGCTAAAATCCTAATATAAGTGAATAGATGAAATATGCATCCTTCTGAGGCTGGGTTAACTCACTCAGGATGAGCTTTTCTCGTTCCATTGATTTGGCTGCAAATTGCATAATTTCATTGTTCCTGATAGCTGAATAATATTCCATTGTGTAGATGTACCACAGTTTCTTTTAACCCATTCTTCGGTTGAGGGACATCTGGGTTGTTTCCAGTTTATAGCTATTACAAATAAGGCTGCTATAAACATAGATGAGGAAACTTCCTTATGATTCCGTGAAGAGGCATTGGGTGTATAGCCAGAAGTGGTATGGCTGGGTCCTGAGGCAAAGCTATTCCAAGTTTTCTAAGATATCACCATACTGACCTCCATAGTGGTTGCACAAGCCTGTACTCCCACCAGCAATGGAGTAGGGTACTCCTTTCTCCACACCCTCGCCAGCATGTGCTGTCATTTGAGCTTTTGAACTTAGCCATTCTGACAGGTGTAAGATGGAATCTCAGAGTCATCTTGAGTTGCATTTCTCTGATGATTAAGGATGTTGAGCATTTCTTCAGGTGTCTCTCGGCCATTAGGGATTTCTACATTGTGAATTCTCTATTTAGCTCTGTCCCACATTTTTTGATTGGATTATTTGATTGGTTTCTTGGCATTTAATTTCTTGAGTTCTTTGTAGATTTTGGATGTTAGCCCTCTGTCAGATGTGGTGTTGGTGAAGATTTTTTCCCAATCTGTAGGCAGCCATTTTGTTCAAATGACAGGGTCTTTTGCCTTATAGAAGCTTTTCAGATTGATGAGGTCCCATTTATTGATTGTTGACCTCAGGTCCTGAGCTGTTGGTGTCTGTTCAGGAAGTTGTCGCCTGTTCCAATGAGTTCGAGGGTTCCTACCACTTTTTCTTCTAGTGTTGGTATTTTGATAGTAATTGCATTGAATCTATATATTGCTTTTGGTAGGGTGGCCATTTTTATTATGTTGATCCTACCTATCCAAGAGCATGGGAGGTCTTTCCATCTTCTAAAGGCCTCTCCCATTTCTTTCTTCAGGGGCTTGAAGTTCTTGATGTACAGGTCCTTTACTTGCTTGGTTAGAGTTACTCACAGGTATTTCATATTGTTTGTGGCTATTGTGAAGGGGGTTGATTCCCTTATTTCTTTCTCGGTCCATTTGTTTGTTGTATATAGAAGGGGGTTCTGATTTTTTTTAGTTAATTTTGTATCCAGCCACTTTGCTGAAGGTGTTTATCTGCTGTAAGTGTTCTCTGGTGGAATTTTTGGGGTCGCTTATGTATACTATCATATTGTATGCAAAGAGGGATATTTTGACTTCTTCATTTCCAGTGTTTATCCCCTTGATTTCCTTTAGTTGTCTTATTGCTCTAGCAAGAACTTCAAGTACTATATTGAAGAGATATGGTGAAAGTGGGCATCCTTGTCTTTTCCCTGAGTTTAGAGGAAATGCTTCAATTTTCTCTCCATTTAACTTGATGCTGGCGACTGGCTTGCTGTATATTGCCTTTATTATTTCTAGGTATGGTCCTTGTATGCTCGTTCTCTCCAGAACTTTTAGCATGAAGGGGTGTTGGTTAGGCATTATAGGGCTGTTTAATCTGTTTATCTGATCTTGATTTAGCTTCGGTAGGTGGAATCTATCAAGAAAATTGTCCATTTCACTTAAGTGTTCAAATTTGGTGGAGTATAGATTTTTAAAGTAGGATCCAAATATTCTCTGGGTTTCCTCAATGTCTGTTGTTATTTCTCCTTTTTCATTTCTGATTTTGTTGATTTGTGTTTTCTCCCTCTGTCTTGTATAGTTCTTTTTGTTTCTAAGTTGTTGATTTCAGCCCTAAGTTTGATGACATCCTGCCTTCTGCTCCTCTTGGGAGTGTTTGCTTTTTTTTTTCCCAATTCACCCAGGTTAGCTGTTAATTCGCTAATATTAGCTGTCACTATTTTCTTTTTGAAGGCACTTAGTGCTATGAACTTTCCTCGTAGGACAGCTTTCATTGTGTCTCATAGGTTTGGGTATGTTGTGTCTTCATTTTCGTTGTATTTTAAGAAGTCTTTGATTTCCTTCTTTATTTCTTCCCTGACCCAGTGGTCCTCTAGTAAAGAGTTGTTCAATTTCCATGTGAGTGTAGACTTTCTGT
>CAJQZJ010000637.1:2030813-2052753 GCA_907164525.1 Lophiomys imhausi | reverse complement strand
AATTGGAAGTCTATTTTGTTTGATATTAGGGTGGCTACTCCAGCTTGTTTCCTGGGTCCATTTGCTTGGAAAACCTCTTCCCAGCGCTTTACTCTGAGATAGTGTTTATTTTCAATAGTGAGATGTGTTTCTTGTATACAGCAAAAAGATGGGTCTTGTTTAAGGATCCAGTCTGTAAGTCTGTGTCTTTTTATTGGCAAGTTGAGTCCATTGATGTTGATGGATATTATCGACCAGGGGTTGTTATTTCTCATTATTTTGGTTTAGCTGGCTGTCTTGTGTTTCTCTTTTGTTTAGTTGCTGTGGAGATTTCTATTTCCTGTTTTCTTGGGTGTAGTTATCTTCTCTGTGTTGGAATTTTCCTTCTAGGATCTTCTGTAGGGATGCGTTTTTTGAGAGATATTGTTTGAATTTGATTTTGTCATGGAATATCTTGTTTTCTCCATCTATGTTGATAGAGTGTTTTGCTGGGTATAGTAGTCCAGCTGGGCACCTATGTTCTCTCAGGGCTTGTAGGACACCCCCCCCCAGTCCCTTGTAGCTTTTAAAGTTTCTGAGGAGAAGTCAGGTGTGATTCTGATGGGTCTGCCATTGTATGTGACTTGGCCTTTTTCTCTTACAGCTTTTAATATCCTTTCTTTGTTCTGTACATTTGGAGTTTCTATTATTATGTGGTGACAGGAGTTTGTTTTCTGATCTAATCTGTGTGGTGTTCTGTAAGCCTCTTGTATTTTTACTGGCATCTCTTTCTTTAGGTTTGGGAAGTTTTCTTCCATGATTTTGTTGAAGATATTTCCTGGACCATGGAGTCGGGAGTCTTCTCTTTCTTCTATGCCTATAATTCTCAGGTTCTGTCTTTTCATTTAGTCCTTGATTTCTTGGATGTTGTGGGTGATAGAATTTTTTAGCTTTCTCATTTTTTTTTTTTTTTTTTTGGATGTTGTACTGAATTCTCCCATCGAATCTTCCATGCCTTTGATCCTGTCTTCCATATCTTGCATCCTGTTTTTGATACTCACATCCATAGTTCCTGTTCTCTTCCCTTGATTCTCCATTTCCTCTTTTAACTCTGACTGTGTTTTCTTTAATGTTTCCATTTCTATTTTCATGTCTTGAATGGTATTATTCATTTTGTACATTTCCTTCTCCAGTTTGCTTGTTTTTTCCTGGAAATCTTTCATTGCTCTGTCCTTTTCCTGTTCAAGCTGAGTCACCTCGGCTTGGAGCTCTTTAATGGTGTTATTCGTTGTTTTCACTTGTAAAATTGTGGCTTCTTTGAATTCCTTCATAGATTTTAGTTCTTCTTGAAGGGACTCTATCACTTTCCATAATGTAGAATTGTCATCGTTTTCATGTGTTTCAGCAGTGGTGAGGTGGTTCGGGCTGGATGGAATAGCATTGCTTTCTTTTGCTGGAGTCATTTTGCTCTTTTTTTTTTTTGGTCTGGTGCCTCTGGCCATGTGGAATTTTTTAGCTGTCTTCTGGATTTGGGTCCAAAGGGGGTGCTTTGGTGTAGGATTTGAGTTACCTTACTCCACCCCTATAAGGTGAGTCATTCAGCCCCTCCTCCTCGGTGGAAACCTAACTAACCCAGGTGGTGGAGCGTTGTACAAGTAAGCTCTGGTTCCCCACCAGAAGGGCCAGTACTAGTACTAAAGTCTGATATACGACAATTTTAAATATCTTTCAGTTTGCCCATGGTTGGTTCCTGTGTTGGGTAAATCTGCCCTTCACCCCCAATAGCCTTGCCACTCCAGTGGCTTGGAAACTGGCCAGTGACCTCACAGCAGTGGATTGTGATCTGCAGTCTAAAGGCACTTTGCAGCCGAGCTGTGCTCACTTCCAAGGGTTGCAACCTTTCGCCATATAGCTGGATCATCTGTGCGAGACCTGGGGGTGCCCAGCAGGGTGGGGATTATCTCTGCATAGGATCTCAATCTGCCTGCTGGGTATTAGATTGGAACTTACCGGGAGTCTCTCCTGGTGGGGGATGAGGGGATCCCGATTACTGTGTCCAGCGGCTTCCTTGCATGTCTGAGTGTGGGAAGGATCGTCCTGCTCAGGGACCCTCAGGGGTTCCTGGATAGTTGGGTGAGATTTAGAAACCATCGAGCTGTTTGTACAGCATCCTGCAACACTCGCCGCCCTGTGACTGTTAACCCCGAAATCAAAATACATCCGCGCACGCCGCCGCCAACTTGGATCCCTCGAGATGGGTATTAATTGAAACTTTCACTTTAAAAAATTTTAAATTCAGACTATAAAAATTTCTTAGACCTTTAAAAGCTCAATCAGTACCCATGGATGAATGGTTTAGTACTACTGCTGATATTGACACTAATAAATATGTAATTGGACAAGCAATAATCAATAATCTGAGATATCAAAATGTCAATTGCTTTAACTGGGGCTGATGAGACCATTTGAAAAGGAGTTCTATGTAAGGCATTCCTATAGATTCCTCTAGAAAATCTCAGACTGCTGGGATTTGTAGAAGTGTGGTATGGGTATGTATTTAACAAATGAATATAGATCACTAAGTGATATGCATGTAATCCCAAACTGATGGGAAACTTCTTATGATATATTCCTTCATATATGAGAAACTATCTAAAGGTAATTTAGGTACCCTCGTAACAAATGAAATGATGGAAGTATTTCCTGTCTTCAATTCACAGAGCAACTAGAGGAACTAAACTAGGTATTAGAGATTTAATGTATGGAAGGAAACACAGCCCTAGACTTAGAGATAAGCACAAATCTCAAAAATTCAATGCTATAAAATAACCACTGTAATTCATGGGCCTATGCCCCAAAGAAAATAGGAAAAGTTTTAGGATGAAATACTTTAACATCTCAAGGTTTCATTGTGCATCCAGGAATTGTAGATGAAGACTTCAAGGGAGAGATTGAGACTATGGTTTATGTAAAGAAATATATGCAATATAAGGCGAGAAACCATATGGATCAACTTTCACTGATTTCATATGCCAAAGACAAAGCCGTTCCAATGGGAAGAAGAAGAGGATTTGTATGTACTGGGAGACAGATTTTTTTTTTTTTTTTGGTAATCCGTGATCAATAATCAGAGACTGAAATTAAAATTAAAATTAAATGCTATTGAAGTTGAAGATTTAGTGAATACAAGGCAAGATGTAACTATAATCTCTCAAGAATCTTGGAATACACATTGGCCCCTAGAAAGTATTTACAAGTTTGCAGAGATTAGAACATTATTCTTAGTAAAACAAAGTGTAACAAAAATTAAATGTATGGGATCAGAATGTCAAATAGGAAGATGATTAAAGCCTTATGTGACATATATAGCCATAAACTTATGGGAAACGGATCTACTACAGCAATGGATGACTCAGATTAACATTCCTTCAATTTCAGGCAATGGATACCTATTTAAACTGACACTGTATATTGACATCTTATAAAATATGGCTTGATTGCTTCTGTGGTTAAATGGGTGAGAAGCTGACATGGAGCTGGGTATGGAATGAAAGTTTCTAAATGTTTAGTTTACATGTGAATTTGTAAGCATATAATTGTATCTTTATAAACAGAAAACAGGAATAAGATTAGCTGAAAGACACTCTATTGTAGAAAAATTACTGAATTAGGTAATCTTATATACTTTAAAGATGTTTTAATATCAGACTGGAATTTAAGAAATGTGTTATGTTGGGAAAGGGGTTTATATTCCACAGGTAAAGAAAGACTATGGGTTTTATCAAAAACTGATCTTTATCTGATCCCACAAGAATAAGAGAAGATTCTATATAAAAGGCAAGATTCAGGGAAGGAAAAGACCAAGAAGACAAAAACTAAGAATATACAGAAAACTGATCCCTCTCACTCTCCCCTGCATGAGGACAGCTCAACAAACTGTCTGAAAAAGGACAGATCATTCATCAGACTGAAAGACTGGAAAGTCTGGATGACAAAAAGGATATTTCCTGAAGGATGTATGATCAGGACTGCAGTTATGAAAGATTATTGTGTCAACGGAACTTCATAAAGACCTGTGGACTATTAAGTTTATGGGATTTATAACTATTTCTGTTGTAATAGCTAAACTTTGCACAATTTTTAGCTTGAACAGAAAAGGGAAACATGTAAAGGATTTTTAATCCAGCAACATGGCTGATCTGACAAGGGATCATGTCCAATGACCTCCTAGGTCTATGTGATCCAGCTGGAATGCAGAGTGCTCTGGATAATACTATCATCTGGATGGAATATAGATATGCCCTTAGTACCTTTAATCCCAAACAGTGAAGGTAAGTTTAGTTTTAGAAGGAAGTTTTTAAGAGTTTAAAACTTCTAAAAACTAATGTTTAATTTATGGGTAGAAAAAGTGACAGATCAGAAAAAAGATACAAAAAATGAGTCAGAGATAGGATATACTCAAGTCTTATGAAGCTCATCAATGTATGTGCAACTTGAAATATAAGACCGGCAGTGATGGATAACTTTGAAGAAAGAGTGTCTTCCAGACACAATAGGACTAGTGTACATATGAACTCACATAGACTGTAGCCATATGTACATTTAAGACCTGTACATATTCAAAACATACAGACTCCCAGGATGTGAGAAAAGGAAGGATGCACAAATTCCAACCCTAACAAAAACCTCTTTGTAATTGATAACTCTTTAGAAAGGGAATTTATGTTTTCTTCAATTTAGTTATCACCAGGTATATCAATCACATTCTAGGACAGGCCTTAACACAAAACAAACTTTGTTTTTTTGTGTGTGTGTGTGGGAGTTGTATTTGAGTTTTTTTTCCTTGCATTTGTTTGGAAAAGGGAGAGAATTTGTGTGTGTATATATATATATATATATATGTAAGAAGAATATGATATAAGGAAATAATATAATCAAAATACATTGAAGGAAAATTTTAATTAAAAGTAATATTTAAAACATTTGAAATATTTTGGATTTTCTATCCTTGTATTGTGAACTTTTATATGTGCTCCTCAGAGCTCTCTGTCATTGTCTGAAGACATATGACATTTTCCCTTTTTGTTTTCCTTTTTATTCTTCTCATTATGATGTTAATAGTAAACATCAGACCTCATTCACTTAATAAGCATATACTCTACTGCAATGTTAAAATTCTAAACTTATTGACTTGCTTTAAGTCAATATGTTATGTGCTATTTTTACTGTCTACTAGAGTTAAGGACAGAGGCATCAAACAGGGGTTTTCAGGTGCAATTACAGATTCAAGTTATTTTATTCCCAACAAATTTATTTTCAGTAACTTGAAAAATCAAATGGTTGCTAGAGTTTAGGAAGGTGGTCTTCAAAAACCTCAAGAGATTTGTAGAAAATGGCATTCAAAGATGTTTTCTTAACTTAAGATTTTTAATATTGAAACATGTCAGCTCCTGACAGCATCTTCCATTCTACTTGAAGTGGAAGATGAGCCTTGAGGATCTCCATTTGGATATGGTTGCATTAGTGACAAGCTTGTCACTGGGAAAGAAAAATCTCTTGCTTCAACTATAGACAGAATTCTATTTGAAAAGAACAAAAGTTGGAAGCAGGTAAGTTAACAGCCTACCTCCGCCAAGACAGAGTAGGCAAGTCCTTCATAATTCCTGCTTTATAATTAATTTCTGTCAGAGATACAAAAGGCTGAATATAGATGTTCTAATGTATTGTGAGAAATTGGGGAATGTCTAGGCAGCCAGTTCTCTGTCATTTCTTAGTTTTGGGAGCTGCTGGCTCTGTACTTCCTGTTTATTCAGATATATTTATCCTTCTCAGATCTCTGATGTGGTTTAACACTAGATAGTATAGTCTCACAGTTAAGTTTTAAGTTGTTTAGGAATTAAAAGGATGTTCTGTATCTAAGAAGATGTTTTCAAATTGCTAATGCAAGTTGGCATGGAAACTGAGGTAGGTATACAACTTTGAATTCATTGAGATAAATAGATAACGGAATATTAATATTAGTTGCCAAATATGTATGGACTGGACATTGGAAATGTATGTTATACCTTAAAATTTTCATAATTTTAGCATAATTATTATAAAATAAAATGCTTACTTCATAAAGCAAAAAATAGATGACTTAAAATAACACAAAATTTCCTCAACGTTAAATCATTTTTGATCTTTTGCATGCACTGCTAAAAACATAACTCTCATACTCCATCAAAGAAACTTCTCTTTGTGAAAGACTGTGAGCATTACAGAAAGACACAACTGACCAAACTACAGAGAATAAATGATCACTTAGTATTTTGTCCCAGGTCATACATCTAAGACACTATTCCTGCATCTAAAATTCAAGAAATATTATGGATGAGGGATTTGAATTATTGTATAGACCAGAGAACAGGAAGTCTGTTCTGAGACTGTGTCTTCTAGACATGTCTGGGAAGCTATACTCATTAAGTCTCAACAACATGGATGCATAAAGAAAATCTCAACAAAGATGACAACATTAGACATGCTAACATGAAAAGGGTCAATGTAAGGGACCTGAACCCTTGACAAAGGGTTATAGTAGACAACTAAGGAATGCTGAAAGTGGGATAATAAAGTTATTTCCATTAACTGGATATCAAAAAAGAAGCACTCAGCCTTGAACTAATTATATGGACTGAGCAGGTTTTACTTATATACTTAAGAATGCACACACAGAAACTTTTATAAAGAGCATAAGAAACAGAGGCCATTAATTTGAGAAAGAGCAAGTGGAGATACAAAGTAAGGGTTAGAGATAGAAAAGAGACAGAAAGAAATGATATAGTGATATTTTAATTTCAAAACTAAAAACTAATGAACATAATAGAAGAATATATATATATATAGTTTGATGAAATTTGATATCTAGATATACTTTTCCTTATTATAAAAATATGAGCTTCCTTAAAAATAAGTTAGTTTTATTTTGAAGTATTTGAAATTTAATGCTACCTTTCTTTTTCTTATGTTAAAGTAGCTGTACAAAAGAATTTCTCAAAAGGTAATGATGTAAGGTTTTGAAAGTAGATAATCAAATAATGTGAATCATTGTGTATCAATATGATCACATTCCCGTCTTCGAAGATATTGTGATAGAAGCTGAATTGGTCATTACCATATTTTGGTGAGCATGTGCTCTGCCAGATAAAACATTTTTTCAAAAAATATGAACATAACTCTGTGTTTTCAAAACTGAGAAACAGTTGAAAATTGGCACAATTACCTGATTTTTATATAGGTTGGGTAAAGGCACTGAATTAGGTAGGGCAACACAAATAATTCCCTTAATGCTGACACTTTAGGTTAAGAAGAAAAAGATACTTGTCACTTAAAGTGAAACTTTATGGTGATTCAAAACTAATTTTAAAATTAAAAAAAGTTAGAAATAATGTAGTGTGTACTTACTTTGTAAGTAGCTTCATTCATTGCTACTTGAATCTCTGACAGAGCAATTGTGGAATATAGGCTGTTACCTCCTCAACTATGGCAAATACTTTTCTAATTTCTGTGGCTCATTACACATTTGAGTTATTTAAAAATATAAACTAGAAAAATGCATAATATGAATAAATGAAGAAATTTTGAGTGAATTAACTTTTTTTTAAATACTTTCTTTTTTCTTCAAGTTACAACTCAGTCACAAACCCATCCCTATTCCCCCTTCCTATCCTACCCTTCCACCCTCTTCCCCCCAGAAGTTTCCCCTTTCAGTCCAACAGATGGTTCCTTCTCTTATAACAGTAAGTATTATACAAAACAATAGATATAAATATGCCACATTTATGAGAGTTAAATGGCCCAGTATACCTTCCCAATATCCAGTTTATACATATTTGGCCCCTGACTTTACCATTCTACTATCTAACCAAATCCATGTGTTTAAAGGTCTATATGTGACTCAACATTCATACTATCTTGCAACACACTTTTAAGAGTATCTTCTTAGATCTATAACACCCTCTTGATTCCTAAACAGTTCAAAATTTAACTATGAGACTCTAGCTGTCTACTCTTCAACCACCTCAGAGACCTGAGAGGGATAAATATATATGCTTATATAGGAAGTGCAGGGCCTGCAGCTTCCAAAACTAAGAAAGGAAATACCAATGTCTGCCTGGACAGTTCCCATTTTCTCTCCATAGATTCCAGCATCAATCTTCAGCCTTTGGGTCCTGTTTCTCTGACAGACATTTGTTGTAGAGCAGGGATTATAAAGGACTTTCCTACCCTGTCTTGGTAGAGTTAGGCTGTCGACTTACCTGCTAACAAGTTTTGTCCTTTTTGGACAGCAGTCTGTCTGCAGTTGGTGCAAGGGGTTTTTTCATGCCAAGAGAAAGGTTTGCCACTAATTCAACCATCTTACAGTGGAGGTTCTTCGATGCTTATCTTCTACTTGGAGTAGAATACGTGGTGCTGTCAGGCGCTGATATGTCTCGATATCAAAAAAAATCTTGATTTAAGATAACATCTTTGAATGCCATATTCTGAAGATCTCTAGGGGTTTTTGAAGATGCCCTATCCATCTCTTGTATTTAGATAAGCAAATGTTGCTTGTCTCTTAGCAACTTGATTACTGGGTAGTTTAGAGAATATCTGTGATAGACTGTCATAGTAGTTAACAAAGTGACATGTTTGCATGACTAGGAGTTTGTTTTAACTATCCTAGACCGTTTTAGACGGTTGGTATCAAGAGGTCAGAGCTTCACATTTTATTTTTAAGTATCTCTAGGTATGATACCATTGGGAAGCGTTACTTTTTAATTTGTATCAATATACAAAGATCTATTCAATTGTGGTTAAATATACTCTTAACTATGTATCAATATACCAAGATCAATGCCTATGTAGCCCAATATAATCTTACTATTACGTCCATATGCAAGGATCAATACCACTGTGGCCAACTATAATCTTAATTTTGTATCAATATACAAAGATCAATACTGATGTAATCCAATACAATCTTATTTTTGCACAATAAACATTGGTCAATACCACTTTAGCCAAATAAACTACTAATTTTGTATCAATATACAAAGGTATAAGGGCATATTCAATAATCTGCCCCTTCTTCTTGGACCTTCCTGTGCTATGTCTATATCTCATTTTTCTCCAGCCCATGCACTCCTACATAGGAGAGGAAGAAGGATAAAGAAAAGAAAAAGTAGGAAATCCCTGGGGCTAACCTCCAAAACCCATTAAGACAGCACCATTTATCAGCTTGTAGTCTCTTCCCCTACATATCAGAGTATTCAGTTATCCTTCAAATAACCAAAAAGAAGGGCATAGAAACACCTTCCCCACCCACTGGGCATGGGACGTCGTTCTCTTAAAGTGACTTCCTGCTGATTTGGGTCGTAGTAGACTTGTTTGGGACCCGAACCCAAATGGGAAAAATGGTTAAAAATGTTAGTACACTCCTTTTATGTTCAGTCCTTCTGTTCTCAGCTGTTTAGATGACCTAAGGGGTTTGTAGGCAAAAGCTGATCTTGCAGGTTTCACTGAGGTTCCTGTTGGGGCATTGTGTAGAGCTGAGCGGTCCCAGTGACATTGGATTGCTGTGGTGGTTGCAGGCCCCCGATGGAGACAGCTAATGAGGAAGTCTGCCAGGCAGAATCAACTGGGTCACTCTTCCTCCTTGGTGCCTGATTCTGCTCTCTGCTGAGGATTCCACTATCCAGCCGTCCCCGGGCTCCCGTAATGGACGCTTTGATTCTCCTGGAACGATAAGAACAGAGCACTGCCCCAATCCCAACCATAGGACAATTACCCTCTTTTTTTTCTGGGGGGGGGGATGGGGTGGCTAGGTAGTACTTCTCCTGAAGCAAATTTGGCCTTCTGACATCATACAAAGCGTTATCTTTCAATCCGGGTTAAAGAAGAAATCATTCTGTCACCTTGGAGCTAAACCAGCTCTAGTGTATATATTTTGAGATCCCAAAGGACAATCTGACTGCATCAAGAAGGCCTTTTGTAAGTAGCCTCCAAACCTAGGTCCCTCCAAATTCCATGTGTGTGTCTCTGAACTCTAATTATTGGTATCAGGGACCTGTGTTTCCCATCTGAAGGGATCAAAGATGTGTTCCAACACTCCTGGATCGAAATCTTTCACTAATTTAGAGTTTGCCCTGCATCAGGCTGACCCTGAGCTCCGGGATCTGCCCGTTTCTGTCTCCAGTGTGCTTGGAGCTGGGACCAAGGGTGTACTCTTCTTGAATGGTGGGACCAAGAGTATGCACCCTCACCACCCCGCTCCGTATGACTCCAGAATACATAAGACAACCAACTCTACGGTGCGCCCCCCCCCAATCTCCGCTGAAGTCAAAGACATGGGCCAATACCACAATTCTCTTGTATTTTACCTTAGCTCCACGTCTTCTCTACACCTGGAGGTCTGCAAAACCAGGCCGAATGGCTGTATCCTCTGTTCCATTCACAGTGTTTCAGCCCTGCCCCCTGCCTTTTTTTTTTTTTTTTTTTTTTAGTTAATAAATTTATTTGTTTGTTGCTTCAGATTACATCCTTATCATATTGTCCTCTTTTCCCGCTTCCCAGCCAAACCCTCCCATGCTCTACCCCCTGACCCTTCCATCTTGTTCCTCTGGGGTGGAGTGTCCCTGCCTAACATTCTCTCACCACAGATCAGGAGTCATATGAGGGCCAAGAGCCTCTTCGTTCACCGGGAGCCTACGAGGCAGTACTGCCAGTGAATGGTGTCTCATTGCTACTGGGGGAATACTAAAAAAAAAACCAACAAACACACAAACCCACAAAAACAAAGAATATCAACAAAAAAAGAGAGGAAAAAGAGAAGGGAAAAGGAAAAAGAAAAAAGAAAAAAATAAAGAAAAAGAAAAAGATAAAAAAAAATTATGTCCTTGTTCCTTTTGATGTGTTGGTTGTAGTACAGATATCCTGTACGATATAGTTAAAATCCTACTATAAGTGAATAGATGCCATGTGCATCCTTCTGAGACTGGGTTAGCTCACTCAGGATGAGCTCCTCTAGATCCATCCATTTGGTTGCAAATTGCATGATTTCATTGTTTCTGATAGCTGAGTAATATTCCATTGTATAGATGTACCACAGCTTTTTAATCCATTCTTCAGTTGAGGGACATCTGGATTGTTTCCAATTTCTAGCTACTACAAATAAGGCAGCTATGAACATAGATGAGGAGACTTCCCAATGTCTCCCTGAGAGGTCCTTTGGGTGTATACCCAGAAGTGGTATGGCTGGGTCCTGAGGCAAGGTTATTCCTAGATTTCTAAGATATCGCCAGACAGACCTCCACAGTGGTTGCACAAGCCTGCACTCCCACCAGCAATGGAGTAGGGTACCCCTTTCTGCACACCCTCGCCAGCATGCGCTATCATTTGAGCTCTTTATTTTAACCATTCTAACAGGTGTTATGTGGAATCTCAGGGTCCTCTTGAGTTGCATTTCTCTGATGATTAAGGATGTTGAACATTTCTTCAGGTGTCTCTCAGCCCTTAGGGATTCCTACTTTGTGAATTCTCTATTTAGCTCCATCTCCCATTTTTTGATTGGATTATTTGGTTTCTTGGCATTTAGTTTCTTGAGTTCTTTGTAGATTTTAGATAATAAACCTTTATAAGATGTGGGGTTGGTGAAGATTTTCTCCCAGTCTGTTGATTGCAGTTTTGTTCGAATGACAGTGTCCTTTGCTTTACAGAAGCTTTTCAGTTTCATGAGGTCCCATTTATTGATTGTTGATCTCAGGTACTGAGCTGTTGGTGTTCTGTTCAGGAAGTTGTCACCTGTGCCAATGAGTTCGAGGGTTTCTCCTACTTTTTCTTCTAGTATCTTAATGTGGCTGGCCTTATGTTAAGGTCTTTGATCCACTTGGAATTAAGTTTTGTACAAGGTGATAGGTATGGGTCTAATTTCATTCTTTTGCAAGTGGACATCCAGTTGGACCAGCACCATTTGTTGAAGATGCTGTCCTTCTTCCATTGTGCGTTTTTGGCTTCTTTGTCAAAGATTAGTTGGCCATAGGTGTGTGGATCCATGTTTGGGTCTTCAATTCGATTCCATTGATCCACTGGTCTGTTTCTATACCAGTACCATGCTGTTTTTATTACTGCTGCTCTGTAGTACAGCTTGAAATCTGGGATGGTGATACCTCCAGATGTTTTTTCATTGGACAGGATTGATTTAGCTATTCTGGGCTTTTTGTTGTTCCATATGAAGTTGAGAATAGCTTTCTCCAGGTCTATAAAGAATTGTGTTGGTATTTTGATAGGAATTGCATTAAATCTATATATTGCTTTTGGTAGGATAGCCATTTTTATTATGTTGATCTTACCTATCCATGAGCATGGGAGATCTTTCCATCTTCTAAAGGCCTCTTCCATTTCTTTCTTCAGGGGCTTGAAGTTCTTGTTATATAGGTCCTTTACATGCTTGGTTTGAGTTACCCCCAGGTATTTTATGTTGTTTGTGGCTATTGTGAAGGGGGTGGTTTCCCTTATTTCTTTCTCGGTATATTTGTTTGTTGTATAAAGAAGGGCTTCTGATTTTTTTGAGTTAATTTTGTATCCAGCCACCTTGCTGAAGTTGTTTATCAGCTGTAAGAGTTCTTTGGTGGAGTTTTTGGGGTCGCTTATGTATACTAACCTATCATCTGCGAATAGGGATAATTTGACTTCTTTGTTTCCAATTTTGATCACTTTGTTCTCCTTTAGTTGTCTTATTGCTCTAGCAAGGACTTCAAGTACTATATTTAAGAGATATGGTGAAAGTGGACATCCTTGTCTTGTCCCTGAGTTTAGAGGAAATGCTTCAAGCTTCTCTCCATTTAATTTGATATTGGCTACTGGCTTGCTGTATATTGCCTTTTTTATTTCTAGGTATGGTCCTTGTATGCCTGTTCTCTCCAGAACTTTTAGCATGAAGGGGTGTTGGATTATGTCAAATGCTTTTTCTGCATCTAGCGAGATTATCATGTGGTTTTTTTCTTTCAGCTTGTTTATGTGGTGAATTACATTGATAGACTTTCGTATATTGAACCATCCCTGCATTCCAGGGTGAAGCCTACTTGATCATGGTGTATGATACTTTTGATGTGTTCTTGAATTCGGTTTGCTAGTATTTTATTAAGTATTTTTGCATCTATGTTCATGAGGGAGATTGGTCTGAAGTTCTCTTTCTTTGTTGGGTCTTTGTGTGGTTTAGGAATCAGAATGACAATGGCGTCATAGAATGAGTTTGGCAGTGTTCTTTCTGTTTCTATGTGGTGGAAGAGTTTGAAAAGTAATGGTGTTAGTTCCTCTTTGAAGGTCCGGTAGAATTCCGTGCTAAAGCCATCTGGCCCTGGGCTTTTTTTGGTTGGGAGATTATTAATGAGTGTTTCTATTTCCTTAGGTGTTATTGGGCTGTTTAAGCTATTAATCTGATTTTGATTTAGTTTTGGTAGGTGGAATTTATCGAGGAAATTGTCCATTTCGCTTAGGTTTTCAAATTTAGTGGAATATAGGTTTTTAAAGTAATGCCCGAATATTTTCTGGATCTCCTCAATATCTGTTGTTATTTCTCCCTTTTCATTTCTGATTTTGTTGATTTGTGTTCTTTCCCTTTGCCTTTTAGTTAATTTGGCTAGGGGTCTGTCTATTTTGTTGATTTTCTCAAAGAACCAACTCTTGGTTTCATTGATTATTTGTATAGTTCTTCTTGATTCTAAGTTGTTGATTTCAGCTCTAAGCTTGATGATTTCCTGTCTTCTGCTCTTCTTTGGAGTGATTGTTTCTTTTTTTTCCAATTCACCAAGCTTAGCTGTTAGTTCACTAATATGAGCTGTCACAATTTTCTTTTTGAAAGCACTTAGTGCTATGAACTTTCCTCGTAGCACAGCTTTCAATGTATCCCATAGGTTATGTATGTCGTGTCTTCATTGTCATTGGATTTTAAGAAGTTTTGATTTCCTTCCTTATTTCTTCCCTGACCCAGTGGTCATCCAGTAAGGAGCTGTTCAATTTCCATGTGTGTGTAGGCTTTCTGTTGATTCTTTTACTGTTGAAGACCAGCTTTTTTCCGTGGTGGTCTGATAAGATACAACATGTTATTTCAATTTTCTTGTATCTATTGAGACTATCTTTGTGACCAATTATGTGGTCGATTTTGGAGAAGGTTCCGTGGGGTGCTGAGAAAAAGATGTATTCCTTTGTGTTTGGGTGAAACGTTCTGTAGATATCTGTTAGGTCCATTTGTTTCATGATCTCTGTTAGACTCAATATTTCTCTGTTTGTCTTCTGTCTTCATGATCTGTCCTTTGTTGTGAGTGGGGTGTTGAAGTCTCCCACTACTAATGTGTTGTGATCGACGTTCACTTTAAGTTTTAGAAGTGTTTCTTTTACGACAGTAGGTGCCTTTGTATTTGGGGCATAGATGTTCAGTATTGAAATTTCCTCTTGATGAATATTCCCTTTAATGAGTATATAGTGCCTTTCTTTGTCTTTCTTCATTAACTTCAGTTGGAAGTCTGTTTTGTTTGATATTAGGATGGCTACCCCACCTTGCTTCCTGGGTCCATTTGCTTGGAAAACCTTTTCCCAGCCCTTTACTCTGAGGCAGTGTCGATCTTTCGTAGTTAGATGTGTCGCTTTTATACAGCATAAGGAAGGGTCTTGCTTCTGGATCCACTCTGTAATCCTATGTCTTTTTATTGGGGAGTTGAGTCCATTGATGTTGATGGATATTAGTGACCTGGGGTTGTTATTTCCCATTAGTTTGGTATAGGCGGTGGTCCTGTGCCTCTTTTGGTTTAGTTGCTGATGGGTTTTCTATTCCCTTTGTTTTCTTGGGTGGAGTTTTCTTCTCTGGGTTGGTATTTTCCTTCTAGAATTTTCTGTAGGGCTGGGTTTGTGGGTAGATATTGTTTAAATTTGATTTTGTCATGGAATATCTTGTTTTCTCCATCTATGTTGATAGAGAGTTTTGCTGGGTAAAGTAGTCTGGCTGGGCATCTATTATCTCTTAGGACTTGTGGTTTATCTGACCAGGCCCTTCTAGCTTTTAACGTTTCTGGGGAGAAGTCAGGTGTAATTCTGATGGGTCTGCCATTGTATGTGACTTGACCTTTTTCTCTTACAGCTTTTAATATTCTTTCTTTGTTCTGTACATTAGGGGTTTCAATTTTATGTGGCGAGAGGAGTTTCTTTTCCAGTCTAATCAGTTTGGTGTTCTGTAAGCCTCTTGGATTTTTATTGGCATCTCTTTTTTTAGGTTTGGGAAGTTTTCCTCTATGATTTTGTTGAAGATATTTCCTGGACCTTGGAGTCGGAAGTCTTCCTTTCCTCTATACCTATAATTCTTAGGGTCCGTCTTTTCATTGAGTCCTTGATTTCTTGGATGTTGTGGGTGAGAGATTTTTTAGCCTTCTCATTTTCTTTGGATGTTGTACTGATTTCTTCCACTGAATCTTCCATGTCTGAGATCCTGTCTTCCATCTCTTGCATCCTATTGTTGATACTCACATCCGTAGTTCCTGTTCTCTTCCCTTGGTTCTCCACTTCCTCTTTTAACTCTGACTGTGTTTTCTTTATTGCTTCTATTTCTATTTTCATGTCTTGTATGATTTTGTTCGTTTTGTACATTTCCTTCTCCAGCTTGCTTGTTTTTGTATGAAAATCTTTCATGGCTTTTTCCTTTTCCTGTTAAAGCTCTGTCACCTTGGCTTGGAGCTTTTTAATGGTGTTGTTCCTTGTTTTGATTTGTAGAATTGTGGCTTCTTTGAATTCCTTCATATATTTAAGTTCTTCTTGCAGAGACTCTATCACTTTCCATAATGCAGAATTGTCAATGTTTTCATGTGTTTCTGTTGGTGTGTGGTCATCCGAATTGGATGAGCTAGGATGGTTCTGCTTTGTTGGAGTTGTAATTCCTTGATTTCTATTTTTTTTTTTTGACCTTTCGCCATTGGATGCATTTAGCTGTCTGTTTTCTGTGCTTGGAACCACAGTGGATGATTTGGTGCAGGAGACGAGGTACTTGGCTATCTGTTGTTGCTTACAGGGGGATTTCAAGGTCACTGTGGTTTTAATCGCCAGAGGCACTGTGAGTTGGTGCAGCCTATTCCCAGGTTGTGAGTAATGGACCCGGATTGTTTCACTGCTCCCAATTCAGACTTCCCTATGTTGCACTCTGAGTTATCAGCCGGTAATGGTTCTGATGGTATGGGCCTGTTTGCCCAGGCACAGATTCTGTGGGCTTTGTTTGTCATCACGGAGACTGACAGGGTCTGGCTCCACACCTAATATGTCTGGATTTTCCAGGGTGCAGCTATGGTCCCGATTTCTGGTTTCTCTCTAGGCTTCTCACCACAGGGCTGGACTCTGTGCCTGATTCCCTTCCTGTCTGCGCCGCCACGGGCCCCGTGGCTACCCCAAGCCCTGGATTCTCTGGCTGCCTGAGTGGACCTCTCGTCCTAACAGCTCAGCTGTGGGTGCACGGATCCCTGGCCCCGCCCACACCTGTCTCTCTCCCCAGATGACCTGCCGTGGACTCACGGGAATTTGGCCCTGCCAGCCGTGCTCCCTCTCCAGCTGCGCTACTGTGAGTGTGAGGGATTCAGCCCCTCCCTCCCGCCTTTGTGTTCCCAGCTTCCTGCGCTCAATCGGAACCTCCTGCCCTCTCCTTCACGAGCGGCTGTGGACCACCCGCTGAGCCCCCTGTTTGTTCATTGCTAAGCCTTCCACTATCTCGCAAAGTTTTTTAAGTGGGTATAAGTTCAACCTGATGTGTGGGGAGCCCAATAGGCCAGCGATCTATGGCCAAGTGGACCCTGATTCTGCCTGCTGTAAGTTGGGATCGATCTTACCATGCGCCTCTCCAAATGGGAGTTCCCGAATCCCGGGTTTAGTGGCTTCTGTGTCTGTGAGATATGGGTGAGAGCCTTTCCCTGGGATTTTAACAGTCCCTTGGGAGCTGTGAGTGTTCCGGGTAGGGGGGGGGATCTAGCCCCTCCGGTTTTTGCACAGTGCCCAATAACTCTGTGTTTTTTTTCGCTCTTTTTTCCCCGCGTTCAAAATGCGTCAGTGTAGGTCACCGCCAAATTGGCCCCCTGAGTGAAGTAACTTTTATGAAGACTAATTGTAAGTACATGTTGTGACTCTCCAATTACAAATATTGTGTTTTGTTAAAATTTAGTTTCTAAAAAAGAAGCAATTCCCAAGTTAAAAATAACTCAAGGAAATATAGACAAGTTTATTTCTTTTTTTTTTAATACTTTATTTTTTTTCTTCAAGTTACATCTCAGTCACAAACCCTTCCCTACTCCCCCTGCCTGTCCCACCCTTCCACCCACTTCCCCCCAAAAGCTTCCCCTTTCAGTCCAACAAATGGTTCCTTCTCTAATAACAGTAAATACTATACAAAACAGCAGAAATAAATATGCCACATTTATGAGAGTTAAATGGCCCAGTATACCTTCCCAATGTCCAGTTCATACATATTTGGCCCCTGTCTTTAACCTTCTACCTTCTAACCATCTCCATGAGTTTAAAGTTCTATAACTGACTTAGCTTTCATACTAACTTGCATCACTATTAAAACCATCTTCATAGATCTAGAAAGCCCTCTTGATTCCTAAACAACTCAGAATTTAACTATGAGACTCTAGCTGTCTATTCTTCAACCACCTCAGAGACCTGAGAGGGATAAATATATATGATTATATAGGAAGTGCAGGGCCTGCACTTTCAATACTAAGAAATGACAAACCAGTGACTGCCTGGACAGTTCCCCTTTTCTCTCCACACATTCCAGCATCAGTCTTCAGCCTTTTGGTTCTGATTCTCTGACAGACATTGATTGTAGAGCAGGAATTATGAAGGACTTACCTAACCTGTCTTGGCAGAGCTAGGCTGTCGACTTCCCTGCTACCAAGTTTTGTCCTTTTTGGACAGAAGTCTGTCTGCAGTTGAAGCAAGGAGTTTTTTCATGCCAAAAGACAGGCTTGCCACTAATTCAACCATCTCACACTGGAGATTCTTCAATGCTTATCTTCTACTTGGAGTAGAATAGGGGATGCTGTCAGGAGCTGATATGTCTTGATATAAAAAAAAAATCTTAATTTAAGACAACATCTTTGAATGCCATATTCTGCAGATCTCTTGGGGTTTTTGAAGATGCCCTATCTATCTCTTGTATTTAGATAAGCAAATGTTGCTTTTCTCTTAACAACTTGATTACTGAGTAGCTTAGAGAATATCTGTGATAGACTGTCATAGTAGCTAACAAAGTGACAGGCTTGCATGACTAGGAGTTTGTTTTTCTTAACTATCCTTAACAGTTCAAGACGGTTGGTATCAAGAGGCCAGAGCTTCACATTTCATTTTTAAGTATCTCTAGGTACGAAACCATTAGGAAGTGTTACCTTTAATTTTGTATCAATATACAAAGATCTATTCAAATGTGGCTAAATATACTCTTAATTTCGTATCAATATACAAAGATCAATGCCTATGTAGCCCAATACAATCTTAATATTACTTCCATAAACAAGTGTCAATACCATTGTGGCCAACTATAATCTTAATTTTGTATCAATATACAAAGATCTATACCGATGTAGTCGAGTACAATCTTGTTTTTGCACAATAAACAAAGGTCAATACCACTTTCGCCAAATATACCACTAATTTTGTAACAATATACAAAGGTATAAGGGCATATTCAATAATCTGTCCCTTCTTCTTAGTCCTTCCTGTGCTATGTCTATGTCTCATTTTTCTCAAGTCCGTGCACTCCTACATAGGAGAGAAAGAAGGATACAGAAAAGGGAAAGAAGGAATACCCTGGGTCTAACCTCCAAAACCCATTAAACAGTACCATTTAACAGATTGTAATCTCTTCCCCTAAATAACACAGTTTTCAGTTATCCTTCAAATAACCAAAAGGTGTGGGGGGGGGTGGAGAAACACCCTCCCCACCCTCTGGGATTGGGACATCGCTCTCTTAAAATGACTTCCTGCTGATTTGGGTCGTAGTAAACCTGTTTGGGGCCGGAATCAAAATGGAAAAATGTTTAAAAATGTGAGTACAATCCTTTTATGTTCAGTACTTTTGTTCTCAGCTGTTTAGATGTCCTAAGGAGTTTGTAGGCAGAAGCTGATCTTCCTGGCTTTACTGAGGTTCTGGCTGGGGCATTGTGTAGAGCTGAATGGTGTTAGTGATACTGAGTTTTTGTGGTTGTAGGCTTTTGATGGAAACAGCTATTGAGGGAGTCTGTCAGGCTGAATCAACTGGGTCACTCATCTTCTTTGGTGTCTGATTCTGTTTTCTGCTGAGGTTTCCGTTGTCCAGTTGTCCCTGGGTTCCTTGAATGTATGCTTTGATTCTCCTGGAAAGATAAGAACAGAGCCCTGCCCTAATCCTAACTCTTTTTTTTGGGGGGTGGTTAGGTAATATTTCTCCTGAAGCAAATTTGGTTTTTTGACAATATATAAAGTGTTATCTTTCAATCTGGATTAAAGAAGACAATTATTTTTTTATTTTGGAGCTAAACTAGCTTTAGTGTATATATTTTGAGATCTCAAAGGACAATTTGTTTGTATTGAGTAGGCCTTTTGTAAGTAGCTTTTAAACTTAGGTCCTTCCAAATCCTATGTGTGTGTCTCTGCATTCTAATTATTGGGATCAGAGACCTGTGGTTCCCATCTGAAGGGATTAAAGATGTGTTCCACCACTCCTGGATTGAAGTTTTTCTCTATTTAGAGTTTGTTTTGTATCAGGCTGACCTTGAGCTCTGAGATCTGCCTGTTTCTGTCTCTAGTGTGTTGGGAATAAGGGTGTACTCTTCTTGAATGATGGGATTAAGGGTGTACACTCTCACCACCCTGTTCCGTGTAACTCTAGAATTTATAAGACCACAACTCTATGGTGCTCCGCCAGTCTCTGCTGAAGTTAAAGGCATGGGTTAACAACACATTTCTCATGTATTTTACCTTAGCTCTACATTTTTTTGACACTTGGAGGTTTATAGAAACAGGTTAAATGGCTGTATCCTTTATTTTATTTACAGGGTTTTAACATTGTTACCTGTTTTTTTTTTTATTAATAAATTTATTTATTTGTTGCTTCAGGTTACATCCTTATCATATTGTCCTCTTTTCTTGCTTCCCAGGCCCACCCTCCCATGCTCTACCCCTTGACCCTTCCTTCTTGTACCTCTAGGGTGGAATGTCCCTGCATAACAGTCTCCCACCATAGATCAGGAGTCATATGAGGGCCAAGAGCCTCTTCATACACCGGGGGCCTACGAGGCAGTACTGCCAGTGAAGGTGTTTCCTTGGTACAGGGGGAAAACTAAAAAAAGACCAACAAACACACAAACCCACAAAAACAAAGAACAACAACAAAAAAGAGAGGAAAAAGAAAAAGAAAAAAATGTTTATGTCCATGTTCCTTTTGGTGTGTTGGTTGTAGTACAGATATCCTGTACAATATAGCTAAAATCCTACTATAAGTGAATAGATGCCATGTGCTTCCTTCTGAGTCTGGGTTAGCTCACTCAGGATGAGCTTCTCTAGTTCCATCCATTGGTTGCAAATTGCATGATTTCATTGTTTCTTATAGCTGAGTAATATTCCATTGTAGAGATGTACCACAGTTTTTTAATCCATTCTTCAGTTGAGGGACATCTGGGTTGTTTCCAGTTTCTAGCTATTACAAATAAGACATCTATGAACATAGATGAGGAGAATTCCCTATGACTCCGTGAGGGGTCCTTTGGTGTATACCCAGAAGTGGTATGGCTGGGTGCTGAGGCAAAGTTATTCCAAGATTTCTAAGATATCGCCAGACAGACCTCCATAGTGGTTGCACAAGCCTGCATTCTCACCAGCAATGGAGGACGGTTCCCCCTTTCTCCACACCCTCGCCAGTGTGTGCTGTAATTTGAGCTCTTTATCTTAGCCATTCTGACAGGTGTGAGATGGAATCTCAGGGTCCTCTTGAGTTCCATTTCTCTGATGATCTCGGCCATTAGGGATTCCTCCTTTGTGAGTTCTCTATTTATCTGCGTCCCCCATTTTTTGATTGGATTATTTGGTTTCTTGGCATTTAGTTTCTTGAGTTCTTTGTAGATTTTGGATATTAGCCCTCTGTCAGATGTGTGGTTGGTGAAGATTTTCTCCCAGTGTGTTGGTTGCCGTTTTCTTCGAATGACAGTGTCTTTTGCCTTCAGAAGCTCTTCAGTTTCATGAGGTCCCATTTATTGATTGTTGATCTCAGGTACTGAGCTGTTGGTGTTCTGTTCAGGAAGTTGTCACCTGTGCCAATGAGTTCGAGGGTTTCTCCTACTTTTTCTTCTATTATGTTTAGTGTGGCTGGCCTTATGTTAAGGTCTTTATCCACTTTGATTTAAGTTTTGTACAAGGTGATAGGTATGAGTCTAGTTTCATTCTTTTGCAAGTGGACATCCAGTTGGACCAGCACCATTTGTTGAAGATGCTGTCCTTCTTCCATTGTGCGTTTTTGGCTTCTTTGTCAAAGATTAGTTGGCCATAGGTGTGTGGATCCATGTTTGGGTCTTCAATTCGATTCCATTGATCCACTGGTCTGTTTCTATACCAGTACCATGCTGTTTTTATTACTGCTGCTCTGTAGTACAGCTTGAAATCTGGGATGGTGATACCTCCAGATGTTTTTTCATTGGACAGGATTGATTTAGCTATTCTGGGCTTTTTGTTGTTCCATATGAAGTTGAGAATAGCTTTCTCCAGGTCTATAAAGAATTGTGTTGGTATTTTGATAGGAATTGCATTAAATCTATATATTGCTTTTGGTAGGATAGCCATTTTTATTATGTTGATCTTACCTATCCATGAGCATGGGAGATCTTTCCATCTTCTAAAGGCCTCTTCCATTTCTTTCTTCAGGGGCTTGAAGTTCTTGTTATATAGGTCCTTTACATGCTTGGTT
>CAJQZJ010000637.1:2008952-2030413 GCA_907164525.1 Lophiomys imhausi | reverse complement strand
TATAGGTCCTTTACATGCTTGGTTAGAGTTACCCCCAGGTATTTTATATAGTTTGTGGCTATTGTGAAAGGGGTTGTTTCCCTTATTTCTTTCTCGGTATATTTGTTTTTTGTATAAAGAAGGGCTTCTGATTTTTTTGAGTTAATTTTGTATCCAGCCACCTTGCTGAAGTTGTTTATCAGTTGTAAGAGTTCTTTGGTGGAGTTTTTGGGGTCGCTTATGTATACTAACATATCATCTGTGAATAGGGATAATTTGACTTCTTTGTTTCCAATATTTATCCCTTTGATTTCCTTTAGTTGTTTATTGCTCTAGCAAGGACTTCAAGTACTATATTGAAGAGATATGGTGAAAGTGGACATCCTTGTCTTGTCCCTGAGTTTAGAGGAAATGCTTCAAGCTTCTCTCCATTTAATTTGATGTTGGCCACTGGCTTGCTGTATATTGCCTTTATTATTTCTAGGTATGGTCCTTGTATGCCCGTTCTCTCCAGAACTTTTAGCGTGAAGGGGGGTTGGATTTTTGTCAAATTCTTTTTCTGCATCTAGCAAGATTATCATGTGATTTATTTCTTTCATCTTGTTTATATGGTGAATTACATTGATAGACTTTCATATATTGAACCATCCCTGCATTCCTGGGATGAAGCCTACTTGATCATGGTGTATGATACTTTTGATGTGTTCTTGAATTCGGTTTGCTAGTATTTTATTAAGTATTTTTGCATCTATGTTCATGAGGGAGATTGGTCTGAAGTTCTCTTTCTTTGTTGGGTCTTTGTGTGGTTTAGGAATCAGAATGACAGTGGCCTCATAGAATGAGTTTGGCAGTGTTCTTTCTCTTTCTATGTGGTGGAAGAGTTTGAAGAGTAATGGTGTTATTTCCTCTTTGAAGGTCCGGTAAAATTCCGTGCTAAAGCGTACTGGCCCTGGGCTTTTTTTGGTTGGGAGATTATTAATGAGTGTTTCTATTTCCTTAGGGGTTATTGGGCTGTTTAAGCGGTTAATCTGATTTTGATTTAATTTGGTAGGTGGAATTTATCGAGGAAATTGTCCATTTCACTTAGGTATTCAAATTTGGTGGAATATAGATTTTTAAAGTAGAACCCGAATATTTTCTGGATCTCCTCAATGTCTGTTGTTATTTCTCCCTTTTCATTTCTGATTTTGTTGATTTGGGTTCTTTCCCTTTTCCTTTCAGTTAATTTGTCTAGGTATATGTCTATTTTGTTGATTTTCTCAAAGAACCAACTCTTGGTTTCATTGATTCTTTGTATAGTTCTTTCTGATTCTAAGTTGTTGATTTCAGTCCTAAGTTTGATGATTTCCTGCTATCTGCTCCTCTTGGGAGTATTTGCTTCTTTTTTTCCAATTCACCCAGCTTAGCTGTTAGTTCACTAATATGATCTGTCACAATTTTCTTTTTTGAAAGCACTTAGTGCTATGAAATTTCCTCGTAGCACAGCTTTCATTGTATCCCATAGGTTTGGTATGTTGTGTCTTCATTGTCGTTGGATTTTAAGAAGTCTTTGATTTCCTTCTTTATTTTTTCCCTGACCCAGTGGTCATCCAGTAAGGAGCTGTTCAATTTCCATGTGTGTGCAGGCTTTCTGTTTATTCTTTTTCTGTTGAAGACCAGCTTTATTCCGTGGTGGTCTGATAAGATACAACGTGTTATTTCAATTTTCTTTTATCTATTGAGACTATCTTTGTGTCCAACTATGTGGTCGATTTTGGAGAAGGTTCCGTGAGGTGCGGAGAAAAAGGTGTATTCCTTTGTGTTTGGGAGAAACTTTCTGTAGATATCTGTTAGGTCCATTTGTTTCATGATCTCTGGTAGACTCAATATTTCTCTGTTTGGCCTCAGTCTTGATGATCTGTCCATTGTTGTGAGTGGGGTGTTGAAGTCTCCCACTACTAATGTGTTGTTATCGATGTGCGATTTAAGTTTTATAAGTGTTTCTTTTACGAAAGTAGGTGCCTTTGTATTTGGGGCATAGATGTTCAGTATTGAGATTTCCTCTTGATGAATATTCCCTTTAATGAGTATATAATGCCCTTCTTTGTCTCTTTTCATTAACTTCAGTTGGAAGTCTGATTTGTTTGATATTAGGATGGCTACTCCAGCTTGCTTCCTGGGTTCATTTGCTTGGAAAACCTTTTCCCAGCCCTTTACTCTGAGCTAGTGTCTATCTTTGGTAGTGAGATGTGTTTCTTGTATGCCGCAAAACGATGGGTCTTGCTTGCGGATCCACTCTGTAAACCTGTGTCTTCTTATTGGGGAGTTTAGTCCATTGATGTTGATGGATGTTAGTGACCTGGGGTTGTTATTTCCCATTAGTTTGGTATAGGTGATGGTCCTGTGCCTCTTTTGGTTATTTGCTGATGGGTTTTCTATTCCTTTTGTTTTCTTGGATGATGTTTTCTTCTCTGGGTTGGAATTTTCCTTCTAGGATTTTCTGTAGGGCTGGGTTTGTGGGTAGATATTGTTTAAATTTGATTTTGTCTTGGAATGTCTTGTTTTCTCCATCTATATCGATAGAGAGTTTTGCTGGGTATAGTATTCTAGCTTGAACCTATGTTCTCTCAGGACTTGTAGGATATCTGTCCAGGCCTTTCCAGCTTTTAATGTTTCTGAGGAGAAGTCAGGTGTAATTCTGATGGGTCTGCCATTGTATGTGACTTGACCTTTTTTCTTACAGCTTTTAATATTCTTTCTTTGTTCTGTACATTTGGTGTTTCAATTATTATGTGGCGAGAGGAGTTTCTTTTCTGATCTAATCTGTTCATTGTTCTGTAAGCCTCTTGGATTTTTATTGGCATCTCTTTTTTCAGGTTTGGGAAGTTTTCTTCTATGATTTTGTTGAAGATATTTCCTGGACCTTGGAGTAGGGAGTCTTCTCTTTCCTCCATGCCTATAATTCTTAGGTTCCATCTTTTCATTGAGTCCTTGATTTCTTGGATGTTGTGGGTGAGAGATTTTTTAGCCTTCTCATTTTCTTTGGATGTTTTACTGATTTCTTCCATCAAATCTTCCATGCCAGAGATCCTGTCTTCCATCTCTTGCATCCTATTTTTGATACTCACATCCATAGTTCCTGTTCTCTTCCCTTGATTCTCCACTTCCTCTTTTAACTCTGACTGTGTTTTATTTATTGTTTCTATTTCTATTTTCATGTTTTGTATGGTATTGTTAGTTTTGTACATTTCCTTCTCCAGCTTGTTTCTTTTTGTCTGAAAATCTTTCATTGCTTTCTCCTTTTCCTGTTCAAGCTCTGTCACCTTGGCTTGGAGTTCTTTAATGGTGTTGTTCGTTGTTTTGACTTATAAAATTGTGGCTTCTTTGAATTCCTTCATAGATTTAAGTTCTTCTGGAAGGGACTCTATCACATTCCATATTGCAGAATTGTCATCGTTTTCATGTGTTTCTGTTGGTGTGAGGTCATCCGAATTGGATGAGCTAGGATAATTCTGCATTGTTGGAGTCATATTTCCTTGATTTCTATTTTTTCTTGGACCTTTGGCCATATGGATGTGTTTAGCTGTCTGTTCTCGTCGTTTTCTGTGTTTGGATCCACAGGGGATGCTTTGGTGTAGGAGTTGAATTGCTTGGCTATCTGTCATTGTTTACAGGGGGGTCTCAGTGTCACTGTGGTTTTAATAGCCAGAAGCGCTGTGAGCTGGTGCAGCCTATTCCCAGGTAGTGAGTAATGGTCCAGGATTGTTTCTCTGCTCCTAATTCAGACTTCTCTATGTTTCACACTGAATAATCAGCCTGTAATGGTTCTTATGTTATGGACCTATTTGCCCAGGCACAGATTCTGTGGGCTTTGTTTGTCATCATGGAGGCTGACAGGGCCAGGCTCCACACCTAATATATCTGGGTTTTCCATAATATAGCTATGGTCCCCTGGCTTCTAGTTTCCCACTAGGCTTCTCTGCCACAGGCCTGGAACCTCAGCCCCGCCCGCCTGTGCCGGCTTCCCTCCCTGTCTGCTCAGCCGCGGGTGTGCGGAGCTTTGGCCTCGTCCACCTCCTGTGCCAGCTTCCCTCCCTAGCTGCTCTGCTGTGGGTGCGCAGAGCTTCAGCCCCGCCCACCTCCTGTGCCAGCTTCCCTCCATGTCTGATCAGCTGTGGGTGCGCAGAGCTTTGGCCCCGCCCTCCACCTGTGCCGGCTTCCCTCCCTAGCTGCTCTGCCGTGGGTGTGCAGAGCTTCAGCCTCTTCTGCCTGTGCCTGCTTCCCACCCTGACTGCTCTGCCCGCAGGCTTCCCACTCTCTTGAATCCTAAGCTGCTCGAGCAGCTGCGGACCTCCCGCTGAGCGCCCTGTTTCTTCCTTGCTAATATTTCAACTATCCCGCAAAGTTTCCTAAGTAGTTATAAGGTCCTCCTGAGGTGTGAGGAGCCCAGTAGGCTAGTGGGCGATCGCCATGTGGCCTCTGATTCTGCCTGCTGTGTATTGGGGTCGATCTTAACAGGCGCCTCTCCAAATGGGAGTTTGACAAGTTTATTTCTAAGTTACTAAAGTAACTGACTTTTTTGACTTAAAATAAACACACAGAATATCCTTAATTATAGTAAAACTTTAAATATTCTCATGTTTATACTTACAGTACCTATCAAAACTGTGTTTCTAATAAACCTGAGAATTTTAATCAGGAGAATCTCAATAGGGCAACCAAACAAAACTTCCTGGACACATCCTCCAATACATTAAATTAACATATACTAAAAAAGAGAATGGGCTCCCTAGGAAGATTTTCAAGGGAAACTTATATGAGATACAATGCTGGAAAGTGGGATGAGAAACAGTCTGACTATAAGTTCCCTTCTGGGTGAATGGGTCAGTGCTAATAGTACTGGGTTAGATAAGAGTGAAAAGCTGTCAGTTTCCCAAAAGGTAATATTAAAACAAAGTAATAAAAAAAATAGATGTAAAGTCTAGAAGTTAAAGTGAAAGATAAGTTTGTAGATAATATAAATGCACTAAAATAGTTTCAAGACTCCCAGGTCTCTGTCCAGTATTTGGAAGTGTCTCAGCATCTGTTTTGATCCTTTCCTGGGTGAAGCCTGTCAGGGGACTGTCATGCAGTACTCCTGTCTGCAAGCATAACAGAGCATCTTAGTAGTGTCAGGGGTTGGCTCTCTCCCATAGGTGGGGTCTCAAGTTGGGACAGTCATTGGCTTGCTATTCTCTCAACCTCTGCTCCTTCCTTATGCCTACATGTCTTGTAGGCAAGATAGATTTTGAGCCAAGAGTTCTATGGGTGGGTTGGTGTCTCCTTCCCTCCACTAGGAGTCTTTCCTAGATTTAAGATATGGGCACTTCAGTCTCCATATCCCTCACTGCTACGGTTGTCAGCTAGAGTTACCCACATATTCTTACAGGAGCCTACCTGATTACAGATCTGTCCAGTTTGTCCCAGAGATCCTGCTCAAATCAGTTTCTCTTCTCTCTCAGAGCCCCACCATCTCCCACCCCTGCTTTCCCCACTTCTTCCCCACAATTGATTCCCTCTCTACCCTCTCTCCCACTGAGTTCTCTCCTTTCATATATTTCCAAAGTTTATATTTTTCCCTTGTTGAATGAGATTCATGCATTTTCCCTTGGGCCCTCTTTGTTATTTAGCTTCTTTGGGTCTGTGGATTGCAGGATGTTTGTTCTGTACTGTATGACTAATATCCACTTATAAGTGAGTATATACAATCTGTGTTTTCTGGGCTTGGGTTACCTCACTATAGATGACCTTTTCTATTTCCATCAATTTGTCTGCAAATTTCATGATTTCCTTGTGTTTGATAGTGCAGTAGTATTCCATTGTGTAAAGGTATCTAATTTTTTTATCCATTCTTTGATTGAGAGACATATAGTTTTTTCTAGGTTCTGACTATTACAAATAAATTTCCTATAAACATAGTTGAGCAAATGTCCTTGTAGTATGATGGGGCATCTTTAGTGTATATGCCCAGGAAAGGTGTAATTGAGTGTGGAGGCAGAACTATTCCCTATTTTTGAAGGAAGCTCCAAACTGATTTCCAAGTGGTTGTGCAAGTTTGCATTCCCACCATCAATGGACGAGGATTCCCCTTGATCCACATCCTCACCAACATGTGCTGTCACTTGAGTTTTTTTAATTTTAATCATTCTTACTCACAATCATTTTCATTTGCATTCTCTAATGAGTAAGGATGTTGAGCATTTCTCTAAGCACTTCTCAACAATTAGAGATTTCTCTGTTGAAATTTTCATTTTAGTTTTGCATCCCATATTTTAATTGATTTATTCTGTTTGCTGGTGTTTAATTTATTGTGTTCTTTACATATTTTGGATATTGCTCCCTTACAGTTGTGGGGTTGTTAAATATCAATTCCCAAACTGTGAGTTGCCATTTTTTTTTTCAATTGACATTGTCCTTGGCCTTACAGAAGTTTTTCAGTTTCATTAATTGTTGATCTTAGCCCTTGAGCTATTGGTGAGTTCAGGAAGTTGTCTCCTGTACCTATGCATTCAAAGCTATTCCCCACTTTCTTTTTCACTAGTCTTAGTATATGTGGTTTTATATTGAGGTCTTCAATCCACCTGGACTTGAGTTTTGCACAGGGTGATAAATGTCAGTCTATTTGTATTCTTCTAGATGCATTTCTCCAGTTAGTCCAGCACCATTTGTTGCTATATTTTTCCATTGTATGGTTTTAGCTTTTTTTGTCTATAGAAAAAATATCCATAAGTATTTATTTTTGGGTCTTAGATTCAAATCTATTGAACAACCTGTCTGTTTTTATTCCAGTACCATGAAGTTTTTATAACTATTGCTTTGTAATACAACTTGAAATCATGGATACTGATACCTCCAGAAGTTCTTTTATTGTTTTCACTATCCTAGTTTTTTCTTTTTTTATGAAGTTGAGAATTATTCTTTCAAGGTTTGTAAAGAGCTGTGTTGACATTTTTTATGTAAATTGCATTGAATATGTAGATTGTTTTTGGTAAGATGGTAATTTTTACTATGTTAATCATACTTATCCATGAACATGGAAGATCTTTCTATTTTCTTAAATTTCTTTACTCAGAGATATGAAGTTCTTGTCATATAGGTCTTTCACATGCTTGCTTAGAGTTACACCAAGATATTTTATATTATTTGTGGCTATTATGAAGGGTGATATTTCCCTAATGTCTTTCTCAACCTGCTTATCATTTGCGTAAAGGAGGGCTATTGATCTTTTTTTAGTTAATTTTATACCCAGTCAATTTGCTGAAGATATTTACCAGTGGTAAGAGTTCTCTGGTAGAACTTTTGGGTGTTGCTTATATACACTGTCATATTATCTGTGAATAGATGTACTTTGACTTCTTCCTTTCCAATTTGTATCCCCTTGATCTCCTGTAGTTGCCCTATTGCTCTAGCTAGAACTGTGAGTACAATCTGGAATAGATATGGATAAAGTGGACAGCTTTTATTGTCCTGATTTTAGTGGAGTTGCTTTTAGTTTCTTTAATTTGATGATGGCTATCAGTTTGCAGTACAAGTACACTGGCTTTACTATGTTTAAATGTGAGCCTTGTGTCCCCAATCTCTCCCATACTTTTTTTTTTTTTAGTTTTTATTTTATTTTATTTATTTTTTTGCATGTTAGATATTTTAATGTACTCCTTTTTTCATATAAGCATCTAATCCCCAAGTAATTATTTCTGTCAAGGTTATGCATCTTTATACATAAATATTTAATATATAATACACACACATCCAATGTGTGTGTATGTGTGTGTGTTTGTGTTATTTGTAGTAAGCAATGAAAACTCAATGCTGTTACCATGTTCTTATTTACAGTACTTACTCATGTTGCTCTTAGTACTAACACAGAAAAATATTCTAAATAATGAGGCTACTTGTACAGATATTGTAACCCTAGTCATTATGTGCATCCAGCTAACCTGGAAATCACTGGGATGGCAGATGTTGGAGGCCAGTAAACCTTGAGAACTTTGCATTTTATTTATTCAAAATTACAAAGTATCTTTTGGCCCCTCTAAGTGTTTAGTCTATAAGATTCCTTGCAGAATTCTTACAATGAAAAAAATGACTATGTTTTTTATATTATATTTCTTAGGACAATACAATGTGTGTGTGTGTGTGTGTGTGTGTGTGCGCGCGCACATGTGTGTGTGTGTGTGTGTGTGTGTGTGTGTGTGTGCGCGCGCACGTGTGTGTGTGTGTGTGTGTGTGTGTGTATGTGTGTGTGTGTAGGTGCAGACAGAACAGATGGAAGGACACAATGAACAAGACAAGAAACCATTCACCTTGTCTTTCCAAAGACTATACTGAGATCTAGATTGAAATCTAAAATATAGATAGTGTGGCAGTGCATGTCTTTAATCTCAGCACTTAGAACTAGGATGTAAGATTGTGAAATTGAGGCCAGTTTCTCTCCCATACTTTTATCATGAGGGGTGCTGGATTGTGTGAAAGGCTTTCTCATCATCTACTGAGATGATCATGTGACATTTTTTCTTTCGGTTTGTGTATATGGTAGATTATGTAGATGGATTTTTGTATGTTGAACCATCCCTGAATCTCTGGAATGAAGTATACTTGATCATGGTGAATGATCCTTTGTATGTGTTCTTGGACTCGGCTTGCATATACTTTATTGAGTGTTTTTACATCAATATTCATGAGGGTTATTGGACTGAAATTCTCTTTCTTGCTTGAGTCTTTGTGTGGCTTAGGAATAATAGTTACTCTAGCCTCATGGAATTAGTATGATAACATTCCTTCTGTTGTTATTTTGTGGAACAGTTTGAGGAGTATGTCTATTAGCTCTTCTTTGAAGGACTGGTAGAATTCTCAGCTAAAGCCATCTGACCCTGGTTTGTTTGTTTGTTTTGATTTGGAGACTTTTGATGACTGCTTCTATTTCCTTACAGAGACCTGGAAGAGTTGTGGAAGAGTTGTGTGAAGGACAGAGGTACTGTCAGGGAACAAGAACTACACAATAAGAGCAACAGAGAAATTTAACCTAGGCCTATGGAGGCTCACAGGGATTGAACCATCATCTAAAAAGCATGCATGAACTAAACTCAGGCCCCCTACACTCATGGAGCTGAAGAACAGATTAGTCTTTATTTGGGCCCTCTACCAACTGGAGCAGGGACAATCCCTGATACCTATTAGGTTGCCTACAGTTGAATACCTCTACCCTAGCTGGGCTGCATTGACTGGCTTCAGTGGAAGAGGTTGAAGTTAGCTTTGATGCAACATGAAGTACTGGGAAGGGTTGGTTGCAGGGTCCTTCTTCTGAGAAGAAGAGGAAGGGTAAATGGGAGCAGAGGGTGGGAGGGTTAGATTAGGAGGAGAGGAGGGGTTGTGAATTGGATGTTAAAATGAATAAAAAACCCTGAATTTTAAAAAATATCTTACATTTGAGAAATGTAGTTTTGAAACTTTGGCTTGTAGTTTTTACCATTTAAAATATATATATTTCTTATATTTACTTCAAACAATATTATTCATTTCATAGAAAGCTGTCTGAAAGGCATGAAGTCAGTTTCTCAAGGTCATTCAACTAATATGAGCAAAGCCAATGTTTAAGACTTTAGGACTTTGAGCTGTTTACAACACATCATTAAACTCAGGAAACTCATGTAAAGAAAGGAAAGCTGCTGGTATAAGATGCTGTTAGTGAAGATATTAAAAAATATCACTCAAATATATTCAAAGAGCAAAGAAGTCATAAACTTTAATATGAGTCATGACCTAAACTACCTTATAAAAGTATCCAGATTTAGTAAATATTTGAAGGGAGACTGGAAGGTCATCAACACAGCTGCCAAAAAGTTTAAAATGAAAATACATAACTGAAGATTCAGAATTAATGAAAATCTGATTTATATTTTGGAGAAAGTGAATTAAAAGTTGATATATGGGATTTAATGGCATTTCAAGTGAAGCTACATTTTGTAGTGTCATATCTTGCTGGAAATTTGTATCAAGGTTTTATTGAATACCAGATCTCTGAACTGCCAACAGTATGCAATGTCTCCTTACTTGTCCAGATGTAAAAGTTACTATTGGCAAGATGCAAATTGTCTGTGTGTCCAAGTGATGCTGAAAAACCTTGGAGTAGAAGTACTTCGTTTCTCTATGTCCTGAATAAGATTGCCTTTCTGAAGGAAAAAGGAGGAGGAGCAGATCTGGTGGGGGAGGGGAGAGGTGGCAAGGGGAGCTGAGAGGAAGGGAAGAAGGGGAGGCTGCTGTCAGAATGTATTGTATAAGATACAAATAAAGAAAAGGAAAACATTATTACTTTAACACCTAATTGTTTTTGAAAGCCCCCTTTTCTACTAATATTTAAGATGGCATAAGTATTCATGTAGATGATGTCAAATACTGTTTGTAAGATCAATCTTTGTCATTGACAATTGCTCTGCTCATTTGCAGACTAGAGAAATATTTGGTACAGATTTTTCTTTGTTTCCATCATTTCTCTCTTTTTTGACAATCATCTCCTGGGCTTTAGAATGCCAGTCCTTTTATGAAAGGATGATGAAGCAACCTTTACTTAATTCCTATGTAATTCACTATGCCTAACACAAGTGCTAACAAAACCACCATAAAAAAATAGCTTTTCATGATAAAGATATCGCAACGACTAACTCAAATACGAATAAATCTTAAGCTCCTCGTATTATGCAGGAGATTTGTTTGTGCCTACAAGAAGACTGAAATAAGGAAAGAACATTTTACTTTGAAGGAGTAGTGATTAGGCAATTGTTTTGTCATTGGGATGAATAGAATAAAATTACTGAACACTAAACATCTTTCTAGTACAGTCAGCGTAAAGTAACAATTATATAACAAAGGAAACAGCCCATTCTATACAATTAGCAGATTCTGAAATTAATGCTTGAAACCATAGAGTTAAGTGAAAAGACCTCTTGTTTTGATATGTAATTAGAAATTGAGATGGAAAAATCACTTAATAAAAAAAAATCCAGTATGTGAAGACTTTAGCAAACTTAAGAATGTGTTTAATTAAAAAGTCATGCAAGCCATTTAAAAATTATGGGCTGGTGTCTCAATTAAGGCAATATTAAAATGTGTTTTAAGAGGCCAAGGAATCTTTGCATAATGAAACAAAATTACTAGAAACCACAAAGGTCAGCAATAAAGTTGAATCATTGCCAAGAATACTTAATATGACAAAGCAGATCAATGTACACACTGCATCGATTCTGCTAGAGTGCCAGCCAAGCAGAGTTCATATTCTTTTGGATATACAATAAGGTTTTTTGTTTTGTTTTTGTTTAAGGTGTGAAAATAGCTATGGAAATTGTTCACTGAGACTGTCAAACTATGATGTTGAGTGTTAGAGGAATTATATCATAAAATGGGTTTGTTCTTAAAATGTATTCACATATTCTCTGTCACTGTATATTTTCTTGTTCAGTTACATCCAATATATTCTCTTTAATTCTTTCACTTTCTGTTTCTCTTTACTTCATTCTCTTTTTCTCCCTCTCAATTGGTGAATAAACTATTTGTTCTTCCAACTTAAGTGAAGTATATATAAGCTTTATCTCTAGTTACTAATATAGTGACCTCTGATAACAGTACTAAAACTCTCAATATCATGTTTAAAGTACATGCCCACAATGACTCAACTTTCTTCCTTTGGGTTGCACATCCTCAATGATCTGTAACATTCCCATATCACATAGGATGGCAAAAGAGGTCTTCTGCCCATAGTCCTTGGGATTTTATGTTCCTAACTAGATACTATATTACTACAATACTAAAAAACAAACAAACAAGCACACCAACAAACACAAAAACAAAAAACAAAGCAGTGTAGAAATACATGAACTTTAAGTTTAGAACATTATTGGGGTGGCAGACTGTTATGTAGGGACACACCACTCCAGAGGAGTGGGATGGAAGGGATGGGGGTATAGGGTGGAAGGGTGGGACTGGGAGGAGTGGAAAGAGGACACTGTGATGGAGATGTAACCTGAAGTAATAAATGTTACAGTTTTCTACAAGTTTAGTGTAAAATTGATATTTCTTGAGTCTTCCCCCCCCCCCCCCGGTTGTTTCTTTGTCTGTTTTTTTTTTTTTTAAGTAATTAGTTTATTTTGCATTCCAATTGCCATTACCCTTCCCCTTCCCATCCAACTCTCCCAATGATTTCCCCCATAATCCTCCCCCCAACCCCATACAAACCCATTCTGGAATGTCAAATCACATCAGAACTAATTGTGTCCCCTTCCACTGTGGCAAGACAAGACAGTTCGGCTAGGAAAATAGGATCTAGAGGAAGGCAACCTTGTCCAAGTCAGAGACAGTCCCTGTTCCAACTGTTAGGGAATCCACTTGAGTACCAAGCAGCCAATCAGCTTCATATGTTTAGTGTTCCTAGGACTGGTCCATGCATGTTCTTTGATTTTTGGTTCAGCCTCAATGAGCCTCCTTGTGACCTAGTTAATTGGCTATGGGGGTGTTGAGAGAAGGTCTAATATTGTTTCTGATACATTGAATTCAATGCTGAGATCTGATTACCGTCCCTTCTGAGGCATTCTCTTGATTGGTTAATAAAAGTCGCTTATGGCCAATTAGCTGGACAGAAAGAGTGTAGGAAGGCAGGATTTCCTGAGATCAGAACAGGAACCTTGGTCACACACCCAGAGATTCTCACTTTCCTCCAGGAGACACAGAAGGAGACAGACTGCTGGAGAATGCTGGAAGGTAATCTCAGGCACATGGCGGTTTGGGATTAGGTGATCCTGGTCAACTCAGTGTAGCTAATTGAGAGTCTGCCCAGCTAAGGGCTAAGCTTTAAAACATTAAAAGGTCTTGGTGTGTTTAATTACTGGGGAAAAGACTGCGGTGCCTTATAGGCCCTCAATCCAAGCAGTCCCAGACTCCCCTGGGGCCCAGGCGAAGCTGCTGCTAAGCTGCTGGTAATTCTATTGACCTAATATAACAACTTATATTAATTAACAGAGTTTAGGTTACAGGTGGTGTAGGCCACCCTTGGTCCCCGGGCTCTTCCTCCAGGATAAGTTAGGCAACCAGTTAAGGCACGTGGGCCAGGCTGCCTGCTCCTCTGCCAAGCTTCTGGCTGCTCCACCAGCCCAATCTTACAGTTTATATTTACTAATAGCTACATTAATTTATTAATTCGCAGTTTCATGGGGGTCTCCTCGTAGTGTCCTCAATCACTCCAGGTCCCTCAAACCTTACTCCAGGTCCCTCAAACCATCTCCTGAATCTTCCTCAAAACTCCCTGGTTTTCACCTAGTGTTTGGCTATGGGTCTCTGCCTCTGTTCCCATTTTCTTCTGGATAAAACTTCTCGGATGGCAGTAATGTTGGGTTCCTCTCTGGATCTTGAGGCTTTCTTTGAAATAATAAGGTCATTATTTAGTGTATAATGAATTTTACAGTCTACTGTGCATGCTTGCTTCTTGGTGGTGTTGTGCAGTATGATCTTTTCACTTTTCATTACAAACTGGAAAGTAAAATACAAAGATTATTTCATAATCAGGCACGGCATATTTGGTAGAATACATCACAGCTGACTAGGGATTATTTGGCCATCATGAAAAGTCACATTGTGTTAGGTGTTCTACTACTAATAATAAAATAATATCTTGATTAGAGCCACTGTTCTTCTAATGATCGATTTTCTTCCTTTCAATAAACAATGAATATTTAGAATGTTTCACTGAGTAATGATATATACAGGTGGTACTGACTCGTAGACCCCCAATGAATGAGGAGGCTCTTGGCCCTCATACGACCTCTGAACTGAGATGAGGGACTGTTATATAAGGACACCCCTCCCCAGAGAAATGGGACGGAAGGGTTAGGGGATAAAGAATAAAAAATGATATATGAAGTTTCGGCCTTTTGCTACTAATTGTCATAAACTGTTTAGGATAATTAAGAAATGCAAACTAATAGTCATGCAAGCTGGTCATTTTGTTAGGTACTAGGACAGTCTATTATAGTTATTTTCTAAACTAATCAGAAATAAAGCTGCTAAGAGACAAGCAACATCTGTTTATCCTAATATAAGAGATAGATAGGGCATCTTCAAAAATCTCAAGAGATCTGCAGAATATGGCATTCAAAGATGTTTTAACTTTAGATATTTTTTATATCGAGACATATCAACCCGTGACAGCACCCCCTATTCTACTCCAAGTAGAAGATGAGCATCGAAGAATCTCCAGTGGGAGCTGATTGAATTAGTCCCAAGCCTATCTCATGGTAGGAAAAGCCCCTTGTTCAACTGTACACAGAATGCTGTCCAAAAAGGACAAAAATTGGAAGCAGGGTAGGCAAGTCCTTCATGACCCCTGCTCTACAATCAATGTCTGTCAGAGAAATGGGGCCAAACAACTGAAGATGGATGCCTTAATGTATGGAGAGAAAATGGGAACTGTCCATGCAGCCACTGGTAAGTCATTTCTTAGTTTTGGAAGCTGCAGGCCCTGTACTTCCTATAAAATCAGATATATTTATTCCTCTCAGGTCTCTAAGGTGGTTGAAGAACAGATAGCTAGAGTCTCATAATTAAATTTTGAGTTGTTTAGGAGTCAAGAGAGTGTTATGGATCTAAGAAGATTCTTTTCAAATTGTGTTGCAAGTTAGTATGAATGTTGAGTTATATATAAAACTTTAAACTTGTGGAGATGGTTAGATAGTAGAATGTTAAAGTCAAGTGTGAAATACATATGGACTGGACATTTGGGAATGTACGCTAAGCCATATAACCCTCATAACTGTGTCCTAATTACCTCTGTTGTTTTGTATTGTATCTATTATTATAAGAGATAGAGCCATTTGTTGGACTGAAAGGGGGAGCTGTAGGGGGAAATAAGATATATCTTAAACTTAAAAAAAAAAAAAAAGAGAAGAGGATCGGGGGTTGAGGGTGGGAACGTTGGACTGGAGGAGGGAGTAGGGAGGGGATTGTGATTGAGATGTAACTTGATGGAAAAAAAAGAACAGAAATAAAAGAAAAGAAATAGAATCGATAGATACAAAATTAAGTGTGGGTTGACACTGGCATTTCAGTAGTTTCAGGGTAAATACACCTACTTAGTGTCGTGAATTTCCAGCCCTGGCCATACAGTGACAGGTGCTTTAAGGAGCTTTGATGGGTTGTGTGAAAATGTGGATTTAAATTTTCTTCGAAACCTAATATTTTGAGTTCATCAAAACCTAGGTTTAGGCTTAAGTTCTGATCTTTTTATCCCCGCCCCAAACTGGCTCTGTAATAAACTGTATAATAAACAAGGCCAAAAAAAAAAAAAAAGAAAGAAAGAAAGAAAAAAAAATATAAAAGATAAAGAATTTCTATTAATTTCATTTCATTGAGGGATTTTCTTAGTTCTTTAATTTTTTTAAAAATAATTTTATAATATTTTATGTATGGATGTTTTTCTCCAGGTATGGCTGCACAATATGGGTGTGCATTGTCCACAGAAGCTAGAAGAGTGTATCTGATGCTGTGGAACTGGAGGTATTGATGTTAGTGACCTATCACTTGCGTACTAGAAATTGAACTGAGTTCATCTAGAAGACCAATGAATTCCCTCATCTTCTGAGCCATCTCTCTCACCCAGAGTCACTTTTTATCAAAAATTAAAACATCAAAGAAATACCAACAGGATGTATTAGTAGGAAAAGTATGTTTAAAACCACAAATATATATGACACTAAGAATCCCAGAAAAGAAAAGGAGTGAGAAATAAATTTCATTAAATTCGAGTGGAATCCTGTAACCCTGAGTATACTCTGAATATTGTCCTGAGATGACCAAGAAAACAATGGGCACGAAGATATAAGTTCTGATCAATTCTTTAAACTAAGTGACTCCTCCAATGCAAACTCTGTTCCTAAACAGCATGGTGAATGGAGAACTTGATGAGAGTTCTCTGTCTTGAAATTTTATATGTGTGAAGGTGAAGAGGACTGAATGGATTCTTTTAGTGAACATGTAATGAGGAACATTTCCCTTCTAACCTATACCACATGACCAGATTTTGCTGACATACCACAAAAATGAAAACTGTGTCTACTGTTTCAAAAGTGTCACTGTTCTTACTAATGACAGGACTCTCGATGAGGAACTGTTTCCATGGTGGTTATGTGGAGGTCAAGCTTCCTGCTCAGAGTAAATGTGGTAAATAGAGTTGGTCAAGCAGAGAAAAGCTAGACTTTGTTGCAGGCTGCAACTTGGTTTTTCAATGCAATAGTTTATTTGAGAGATGCTCACTGAGAAGGATGGAGCTGAAAGTAATGAAGTGATATTTAACAAGGCAGGAGCATGGCTCAACCAGAAGAAATCAATGAGACAGAAAGAGACTCCTCTTGAAGACAAATGAGGCAAAAATGGACCAACTCCCAGCCCCCTTCAGGATCCCTTTTGTTGTTGTTGCTAGAAACTAAGTCAGGCAAGCTGAGCTATAGCCATATTTCTTTATACTGTGAATTGCCTATATTTGTGTGCAATTACAGACATGAAAAATAGCCCACTAGACACATAATTGCACATCTTCCTTACTCCTCAGTTCAGACTGCTGTTTATACTCCTCTGGTTCTAACTCACACTGTGCTTAAATGTCATCACTCAGTCAGCATCCAGCTTAAACTAAATGCATCATCCCATTCTGATTTCAGAATATCCAGTTTGATGTAAACAGGGACATTTTAAAATGGATATTGTGCTAATAGATAGCAGTAGAATTCACACATGAAAATTTCAGGGAATCTAGAGCAAAAGTTATGTTGTATTTATATTTCAATTGTGTATGGTTGCTGAAATTGCAGTATGCCATTTGATTCACTGTTAAGAATCTGACCTCGCCGTTTGGGGGAGCGAAGATGAGGGCGACCTACACTGACGCATTCTGAACTCGGGGAAAAAAGAGCCATAAAAAACACAGAGTTACTGGGCACTGTGCAAAAACTGGAGGGGCTAGACCCCCCCGGGAACGCTCACAGCTCCCAAGGGACTGTTAAAAGTCCCAGGGCAAGTCTCTCCCCATCTCTCACAGACACGGAGGCCACTAAACCGGGGATTCGGGAACTCCCATTTGGTGAGGCGCCTGGTAAGATCGTTCCCAACTTACAGCAGGCAGAATCAGGGTCCACTTGGCCATAGATCGCTGTCCTATTGGCCTCCCCACACATCAGGTTGAACTTATACCCACTTAGAAAAGGTTGCGAGATAGTGGTAGCCTTAGTAAGGAACAAACAGGGGGCTCAGCGGGTGGTCCGCAGCCACTCGTGAAGCGGAGGGCGGGAGGTTCCGAGAGAGCGCAGGAAGTGGGGAACACAAAAGCAGGTGGGAGTGGCCAAATCTCGCACACTCACGAGAGCTCAGCTGGGGAGGATGCACTGCTGGCAGGGCCAAATGCCCGCCAGTCCACGGGAGGTCATCTGGGGAGAGAGACAGGCGTGGGTGGGACCAGGGGTCCGTGCACTCACGGCGGAGCTGCTGGGACGAGAGGTGCACTCAGGCAGCCGGACGATCCAGGGCTTGGGGTACCCACGGGACCCGTGGCAGCGCAGACAGGAAGGAAATTAGGCACAGGGTCCAGCCCTGTGGCGAGAAGACTAGAGAGAAACCAGAAATCGGGACCATAGCTGTATCCTGGAAAATCCAGACATATCAGGTGTGGAGCCAGACCCTGACAGCCTCCGGGAAAACAAACAAAGCCCACAGAATCTGTGCCTGGGCAAAGAGACCTATACCATCAGAACCATTACAGGCTGATAACTCAGAGTGCAACATAGAGAAGTCTGAATTGGGAGCAGTGAAACAATCCTGGTCCATTACTCACAACCTGGGAATAGGCTGCACCAGATCACAGTGCCTCTGGCCATTAAAATCACAGTGACCTTGAAATCACCCTGTAAGCAATGACAGATAGCCAAGTACCTCGTCCCCTGCACCAAATCATCCACTGTGGTTCCAAGCACAGAAAACAGACAGCTAAATGCATCCAATGGCGAAAGGTCAAAAAAAAAAATAGAAATCAAGGAATTATGACTCCAACAAAGCAGAACCACCCTAGCTCATCCAATTCGGATGACCACACACCAACAGAAACACATGAAAACATTGACAATTCTGCATTATGGAAAGTGATAGAGTCCCTGCAAGAAGAACTTAAATCTATGAAGGAATTCAAAGAAACCACAATTCTACAAATTAAAACAAGGAACAACACCATTAAAGAGCTCCAAGCCAAGGTGACAGAGCTTGAACAGGAAAAGGAAAAAGCCATGAAAGATTTTCATACAAAAACAAGCAAGCTGGAGAAGGAAATGTACAAAACGAACAAAACCATACAAGACATGAAAATAGAAATAGAAACAATAAAGAAAACACAGTCAGAGTTAAAAGAGGAAGTGGAGAACCAAGGGAAGAGAACAGGAACTACGGATGTGAGTATCAACAATAGGATGCAAGAGATGGAAGACAGGATCTCAGGCATGGAAGATTCAGTGGAAGAAATCAGTACATCATCCAAAGAAAATGAGAAGGCTAAAAAATCTCTCACCCACAACATCCAAGAAATCAAGGACTCATTGAAAAGACGGAACCTAAGAATTATAGGTATAGAGGAAAGAGAAGACTCCCGACTCCAAGGTCCAGGAAATATCCTCAACAAAATCATAGAGGAAAACTTCCCAAACCTGAAAAAAGAGATGCCAGTAAAAATCCAAGAGGCATACAGAACACCAAACAGATTAGACCAGAAAAGAAACTCCTCTCGCCACATAATAATGGAAACCCCAAATGTACAGAACAAAGAAAGAATATTAAAAGCTGTAAGAGAAAAAGGTCAAGTCACATACAATGGCAGACCCATCAGAATTACACCTGACTTCTCCCCAGAAACGATAAAAGCTAGAAGGGCCTGGTCAGATATACTACAAGTCCTAAGAGATCATAGGTGCCCAGCCAGACTACTTTACCCAACAAAACTCTCTATTAACATAGATGGAGAAAACAAGATATTCCATGACAAAATTAAATTTAAACAATATCTACCCACAAACCCAGCCCTACAGAAAATCCTAGAAGGAAAATCCCAACCCAGAGACGAAAACTCCACCCAAGAAAACAAAGGGAATAGAAAACCCATCAGCAACTAAACCAAAAGAGGAACAGAACCACCGCCTATACCAAACTAATGGGAAATAACAACCCCAGGTCACTAATATCCATCAACATCAATGGACTCAACTCCCCAATAAAAAGACATATGTTTACAGAGTGGATCCGCAAGCAAGACCCTTCCTTATGCTGTATACAAGAGACAGATCGAACTACAAAAGATAGACACTGCCTCAGAGTAAAGGGCTGGGAAAAGGTTTTCCAAGCAAATGGACCCAGGAAGCAAGCTGGAGTAGCCATCCTCATATCAAACAAAACAGACTTCCAACTGAAGTTAATGAAGAAAGACAAAGAAGGGCACTATATACTCATTAAAGGGAATATTCATCAAGAGGAAATTTCAATACTGAACATCTATGCCCCAAATACAAAGGCACCTACTTTCGTAAAAGAAACACTTCTAAAACTTAAAGCGCACGTCGATCACAACACATTAGTAGTGGGAGACTTCAACACCCCACTCACACCAAAGGACAGATCATCAAGACAGAAGACAAACAGAGAAATATTGAGTCTAACAGAGATCATGAAACAAATGGACCTAACAGATATCTACAGAACGTTTCACCCAAACACAAAGGAATACACCTTTTTCTCAGCACCCCACGGAACCTTCTCCAAAATCGACCACATAATTGGTCACAAAGATAGTCTCAGTAGATACAAGAAAATTGAAATAACACGTTGTATCTTATCAGACCACGACGGAATAAAGCTGGTCTTCAACAGTAAAAGAATCAACAGAAAGCCTACACACACATGGAAATTGAACAGCTCCTTACTGGATGACCACTGGATCAGGGAAGAAATAAGGAAGGAAATCAAAGACTTCTTAAAATCCAACAACAATGAAGACACAACATACCCAAACCTATGGGATACATTGAAAGCTGTGCTACGAGGAAAGTTCATAGCACTAAGTGCTTTCAAAAAGAAAATTGTGACAGCTCATATTAGTGAACTAACAGCTAAGATGTGTGAATTGGAAAAAAAAGAAAAAAACACTCCCAAGAAGAGCAGAAGACAGGAAATCATCAAACTTAGAGCTGAAATCAACAACTTAGAATCAAAAAGAACTATACAAAGAATCAATGAAACCAAGAGTTGGTTCTTTGAGAAAATCAACAAAATAGACAGACCCCTAGCCAAATTAACTAAAAGGCAAAGGGAAAGAACACAAATCAACAAAATCAGAAATGAAAAGGGAGAAATAACAACAGACATTGAGGAGATCCAGAAAATATTCGGACATTACATTAAAAATCTATATTCCACTAAATTTGAAAACCTAAGCGAAATGGACAATTTCCTCGATAAATTCCACCTACCAAAACTAAATCAAAATCAGATTAACAGCTTAAACAACCCAATAACACCTAAGGAAATAGAAACAGTCATTAATAATCTCCCAACCAAAAAAAGCCCAGGGCCAGATGGCTTTAGCACGGAATTCTACCGGACCTTCAAAGAGGAACTAACACCATTACTTTTCAAACTCTTCCACCACATAGAAGCAGAAAGATCACTGCCAAACTCATTCTATGAGGCCACTGTCATTCTGATTCCTAAACCACACAAAGACCCAACAAAGAAAGAGAACTTCAGACCAATCTCCCTCAGGAACATAGATGCAAAAATACTTAATAAAGTACTAGCAAACCGAATTCAAGAACACATCAAAAGTATCATACACCATGATCAAGTAGGCTTCATCCCTGAATGCAGGGATGGTTCAATATACGAAAGTCTATCAATGTAATTCACCACATAAACAAGATGAAAGAAAAAAAACACATGATAATCTCGCTAGATGCAGAAAAAGCATTTGACAAAATCCAACACCCCTTCATGCTAAAAGTTCTGGAGAGAACGGGCATACAAGGACCATACCTAGAAATAATAAAGGCAATATACAGCAAGCCCGTAGCCAACATCAAATTAAATGGAGAGAAGCTTGAAGCATTTCCTCTAAACTCAGGGACAAGACAAGGATGTCCACTTTCACCATATCTCTTCAATATAGTACTTGAAGTCCTTGCTAGAGCAATAAGACAACTAAAGGAGATCAAAGGGATAAAAATTGGAAATGAAGAAGTCAAATTATCCCTATTCGCAGATGATATGTTAGTATACATAAGCGACCCCAAAAACTCCACCAAAGAACTCTTACAACTGATAAACAACTTCAGCAAGGTGGCTGGATACAAAATTAACTCAAAAAAATCAGAAGCCCTTCTTTATACAACAAACAAATATACCGA
>CAJQZJ010000637.1:1971106-1986598 GCA_907164525.1 Lophiomys imhausi | reverse complement strand
ATAATTTTATTGCTTGATTGTGGGAAGTCTTTAAATTGAATTTAGTTAGATAAAATTGCTCATATGTCATGGGGTGATGTTATATTTTCTAAATGTTAATTAACCTGTTCCCTGAAGCTTGCCTGCTGTACATCTAGTAATGCTGTGTTACCTTGCTTGCTGATCATTGTCTGTGATTGGCTGAAAAATGCTGAGGCTTGAGATTGGGCAAAGACAGAGGTTGTAGGCAGGACTAAGGTGCTCTGACTTTTGAGCAGACAGAATCTCGGTTAGGAAAAGAGAAGAAGCCAGTGGAGCAGGAAGGAGACACATGATGGGGTAGATGAAGGAAGATAATTCCACATGGCCTGGAACATCAGTATAGCATGGAGAATAACAGTCCAAGGGGTCATATGCATATTATATGGGGTCATATTTGGGGAATATAATTATGAGCTAGCTTAGATAGACAATCCAGGTCAAGGCTTGTTAAAATCGACCAGGTGTCTGTGTGTGCTTATTTATAATGGTGGGTTAAGGATTAACACTATCGACCCAATAAATATAATATAAATACTGGTAAATATTAAATATAATACTTTTACACCTATGGGCAAATAACTTGTTTATCAAACAGTATCTATCAAGGCTAATTCCAATTACCTTTTGATGGCAATGTCACTTGTGAATATCATATTATTACATATTTATAAATAATATTCAAGAGTATCCACAGTTGACAACTTCTAAAATGTTGTAGCTTTAAACAGATTCAATAAGGCCATAAATATGTTTATTATAACATGGGGCAACCTGAATATTCAACAGGAAATCTTTTTCAGGAAAATATTCTTTAGTCTTGTATTTCAATTTGTTTTCTATAGCTGTCCTGAAGGCTAGAACCAAAGGTAAACTGCCTGAGGAAAGGGTATGCTTGGCTTAGACTCCATGTCACAGTCCATTACTGAGAAAAGTCAGGGCCAGGGACCCAAGCAAAAACCAGGAGTCAGGAAGTCAGGTAGATGCATGTAATGAACAGTACTCACTGACGTTATCCCCATGGCTTGCTTCATATACTTTCTAATACATTCTAAGACAAAATTCCCATAGCTATCACTGGCCTAAGCAAAGTGGACCTTTCCACACCCATTATTAATCACTAAAATGAACCACATCCTTACTTTAAGGCCAAACTGATGGAGGCATTCTTCAACTGACATACTCTCTGCCCAGATAGGTCTAAATTTATTCAAATTGAAAACAACTAATCACCACATACGCAGTTTAGTAAGAAGTTGAAATTGCTTTCAAAATGTTATGGAGTATATATGCACATATATACATGTACATATACACACATGCACACATATATATGCATATATATACATATATATAAATATAAAAATATATAAATATATATATATATATATAAATGTACATACACATATTACATATCCTGGCTTCAGTTCTCCAGAGTCACCCCTGCCTATGCTTCTGAAATAGCAGTTCAGAAATTTGAGCTAGATAGAATAAAAATGTTACAAACAAGGCAATGTAATGGGTAACAAGGCAATGTAATGGGTAACATTACTCAGCTCTCATATGAATAATGGTTAGGCAGGAAACAAAAACAAGTATCCACAGGAATTACAAAGAAAACATAGAATTTAGCTCAATAGATAGTAGACATCACAACTGACCAGCAAGGAGAAAATGAATGCCTATGAGAAGGAATGATGACAACAATTACCTTCAAACTGTGACTTCTTTTTCAGAGAAAATATTTATTTCTTCCCCACACAGAGACTCAGTGATAGCAACAAATTTTCAGAAGAAAGCTATGTATATTCTCTCAGGTTCAGAAGTAGAAAGTCATCTAGATTGTGATAAATATCCCCAAACATGCAGCTGTATATTAACATGTGTCATAACTTTTAGCTAACATCATTTAATTTTAAATCTAACTAGATAAGAAAATGACCTGAGAATGTAAAGTGATTCACATTCTTCATTTAAATTTTTTATCAAATTGTATCAGGAGAAAATTTCATTGATCTTATTCTTTTTTTTTTCTTTTTTGGGTAAGTTTTAATACTCTGTGACAGTATTCAAGATAAATTGTTTTCTTTTTTTAGCAGCTTTACTTTCAGGGTAGTCAAACATTTCACAAACTGGCATATCTGACAGATACCATATCACTGAGAGGTGTACCTTACAGAAGTGTTATTTCAAATTCCTGTGCCGGTTATCAAATGATAACAGACATCCTTCCCCTCAACCTAGCTGTCATCCTTTTGTTTATTCTTTCTCAGCAAAGGAAGTGGGCATCATTGATGATTACCATTCTGAAGACTGAGCAGGATCACTCTGTGCTCTTAGCTGAGACGTGGAGTTTACATTTCAGTTCACTGCATTTTGTCATTTTTATCTGGAAAGAGTGGAACTATTTCTTAGAATAAACAATGGTAGTAAAGATGCTTTAACTTGTTTAACAAATTCCAAACAGTAGCTACTTTCTTCATAGGATATCTACTTAGAACAAATATTTTCTGTTTTAGCTTGCAGATTCATTGAAATGCTGTTTATTTGTCCCAATTATAGTTTAAAGAAATTCACTTCAGATACAAATTAAAAATTAAAACTTCAGAGGCAGAGTGATGAGGATATTTAATTCCCCCAGCTTCACCTTAGAGATGATTCATATAACCATAACTCAAAATATTAAAAATAGATGAAAACAAATATTAATTTTTAAAATAAATTTCTAAACTACCCTTTTTCTATAAAGTAAATGTTTACTTCTTAAATGACATAGTGGGTTTGAACTTTAAAATTTGACTATTATGTTTGTTCAAGTCAGTCTTAAATTTTTTTCTATAAAATCCTCCTATTTCATGGAAAAAATTTCCATTTTGTCTTCAGGTTTCAATTTTCACATTGACTCATGGAAATTCATCTGTGTTGTGACTAGCTCATCACTATATCATGAACATTTATTCATCTGAATGATTCTTCCTTTCCTTTTAAATTAATTATATAAATTACTGCACAAAGTGATAGGCTTTATTATATAGTATTTTCATATATATATATATATGATCATTTTAACAGATTTTTTTAAAGTATGTGTATGTATGTGAGGTGAGTATCTGCCATTGAGTGTGGGTTTTCATGCAAATCAGAAGCAGTCATCTGATTCCATGGTCCTGGAATTATAGGGGTTTGTGAGTCTCCCTACATGGGTGCTGGGTACCAAACTCCAGTCCTCTGAAGAGGACCATGTGCACTTTACTTATTGCTCATCTCTTCGTCTCCTATATGAGTCTTTATTGACAGCCACTTGATACATTTTTGAATTACTGCTATGTAGATTGCTTAATGATAGATGATATTCAATGATGTCTGAATTTCTGTGACCTTTGTGTGTTATTGAGAATGTGATGATAGGTGTGAGTATATTGTGATTAAGTAAGTCATGTTCTAATCAGTTTTCTCCTTGGGCTATTTAATTTCTTTTTCCATATTCAATTCATTTTTTGTATGTATATACAAATAGGTGTATGGAAGACAGTGTGCTGAGGATTTAAAATGTTGGGGCCCGGCTCAAAAGATTTCAAAGAAGTATGTTAGTATGTGGCCTAGAGACTGTTCTTGTGATGTTTGGGTGAAGAATGTGGCTGCTTTCTGCACTTGCCTAAAAAGATCTGCATGAGACCATATTAAAGAATTATGTATTAATAGCTTTAGCAGAGGCCATCTCAAAACAGCCTAGTATTGACTCTGTCATATGATTAGTGTTCACTCTTATACAGATTTATAATGAAAAGGAACATTATAGCAAGCAAAAATCCAAAATGTACAGTTCACAGAGAAATAGAGTACCAGGAAGTAAAATGGAATTAAATCATGTGTTCAAGGAGATAAACAGGTTGAAGAAAAGCCTGACATTAAATATAATAAAGGAATTGTTGAACTCACTACAAGATCATACCTAGTTAATCTTCCAATAGGTTAAAGGAAATTAAAGAAAAACTTATAGATGTATGTGATGGTACAAATTTTAATCACACAACCCCAGGGAGAGGGACAAGAGATCAAATCCAGCCTGGTCTACAGGGCAAGCTCCAGAACAGCCAAGCTGAGGCTGTAAAGGAAATCACTGAAAACAGAAATCTCATGAAGATATAATTAAATGAGGGGGCCATAGTCTAGCCCCAACAAGCAGTAGAACTGGGCAACTTCAACCACATGGCTCCAGATTTACAGTCAAGGTTAAAATAAAGGGGTTATAGAATTTCTGGGGAGAGCTGAGTGCATAATAGAAGAGATGCCTGAGAGAGAACTTTTCCCCAGCATGGTGACAGTTGACTTACTTGACTGACTTCATATTCTTTTAACAATTATAGTATGCTCTGCCAGCATGTCTCCTTGAGACCCTTGTTGTTAGTGCATTTTACTTGCCAGGTTCCTTGTTTCTATGGTATCCAAGACTACAGAGTTTTCTAGTAACAGAGGGAAGGATATTATAACATTATAATGGTGATATGTAACTATTTGTTGCTGCCTGTTACCACCTGTACACAAAAGATCAGACTACTCCTCCTATGTGACTTTGTTAAATGGATACTGTATCAAACTTCCTGTGCTAAACATAACCTGCTTGCTGAACTTATAAAAGGGACTATGAAATAAAGACAAGGCTCTCCAGTATTAACTGGGAGTCCTCCCAATCCCATGCTTTGTCTTCTTTTATTAATATCTTAATTCTTATCTCAGTTTTAATTTCTCAATCCTCAAGCCCTCGAAGTATCCTTGGTGCAATCAAATTTCCCTTTAGACTTATGGTCAGCAACATCCTTCTCATACTTCTCCTTCAGCTTTGCTGCCTTGCTAATGTAAGACTGCTTTTCACTGTCACTTAAGTTATTCCATGTCTTACCCAGTTTTTTTGCCATATCTCTAATGGAGAAGCCAAGGTTTGTGGATTTTTTTTCTTGGGACAGAATTCAGAGCAGAACAAGAAAAATCCAGACAGAGGTCTTTTGGGGGCAAAAGTGTCCTTCTTGCCTCCTTAATTGGTCCATAATCTTTCATTTCCCAATCATAGTGTACTTTATCTGACTTTGCCATTTCATCAAACTTCTATTTCTCTTTGTCTAACATTTGTCTTTCACCTGTCACAGTAGCTCTTGGAAAACTCCACAAAATTGACTGGGACCTCTGGGTTTTCTTATGGTCTTTCCTGCATGTCTACACAAAGAAAGCATAAATAGATTGTAGGATGGTCCTCTTGTAAATCCAGGTATAAGGAAATATATGGCATGTGTATCTTTCTGAGTCTGAGTTCACTCACTCATGATGAGCCTCTCTAGTTCCATTCATTTGGTTGCAAATTGCATGATTTCCTTGTTTCTGATAGCTGAGTAGTATTCCATTGTGTAAATGTACCAGTTTTTTTTTTTTTTTTATCCATTCTTCAGTTGAAGGACATCTGGGTTGCTTTCAGTGTCTAGCTATTACAATAAAAATAAAGCTGATATGAATATAGTTGAGGAGATGCCCCTTATGGATCGGTGAGGAATCTTTACAGTACATGCCCAGGAGTGGTATACCTGGTTCTTGAGGTAGAGCTATTCCAAATTTTCTAAGATATCACCAGAATGATTTCCATAGCAGTTGTACAAGTTTGCACTCCCACCAGCAATGTGAGAGTGTTCCCCTTTCTCTGCAACCTCACCACAATACTCTGTCTTTTGAGGATTTTTTTTGACATTAGCCTTTCTGACAGGCATGAGATAGAATCTCAGAGTCATCTTGAGTTTCATTTCTCTGATGATTAAGGATGTTGAACATTTCTTCAAGTGCCTCTTGCCCATTCTAGATTCCTCTTTGTGAATCCTTGGGTTAGCTCTGTGTCCCATTTTTTTATTTGGTTACTTGGTTTGTTGGTGTTTAATTTCTTGAGCTCTTTATAAATTTTGGATATTAGCCCTCTCTCTCATGTGGGTTTCCCAATCTGTAGGCTGCTGTTTCGTTCTAATGACAGTGTCCTTTGCTCTACAGAAGCTTTTCATGAGGTCCCATTTATTGATTATTGGTCTTAGGACCTGAGCTGTTGGTGTTCTGCTCAGGAAGTTGTCACCTGTGCCAATGAGTTTGAGGCTTTTCCTCACTTTCTTTTCTATTAGACTTAGTGTGTCCAGTTTTATGTTAAGGTCTTTTATACACTTGGACTTAAGTTTTTTGCCAGGTGATAAATATGGGTCTATTTGCATTCTTTTGTATGTTGACATCCAGTTAGACCAGCATCATTTGTTGAAGATGCTGTCCTTTTTCCATTGTATGGTTTTGGCTTCTTTTAAAAAAATTAGTGACCATAGGTATGTAGGTTCATTTCTGGGTCTTCAATTTGATTCCATGAAGTACAAGGCAAGGATGTCCACTGTCTCCATACTTCTTCAATATAGTACTTGAAGTTCTAGCCAGAGCAATAAGACAACTAAAAGAGATCAAGGAGGAAATAAATTGGAAAGGAAGAAGTCAAATTATCCCTTTTCTCTTATGATATGATAGTACACTTAAGTGGCCCCAAAAATTTCACCAGAGAGCTTCTACATCTGATAGACTCTTTCAGCAAGGTGGCTGCATGCAAGATTAACTAAAAAGAAAAACAGTAGTCATTCTTTACACAAAAGATAAATTGGCTGAGAAAGAAATTAGGGCAACAACACACTTCACAATAGCCACAAATAATATAAAATACCTGGACATAACTCAAACCAAGCAAGTGAATGACCTGTAGAGTAAGAACCTCAAGTCATTGAAGAAATAAATTGAAGAGGATATCAGAAGTTGGAAAGATCTCCCATGTTCACGGAAAGGTAGGATCAACATAATAAATATGATCATCCTTCCAAAAGCAATATATATTCAATAAAATTCTCATCAAAATACCAACACAATTCTTTACAGATCTTGAAAGAATAACTCTCACCTTCATATGGAAAGACAAAAAAAAAATCAACTCAGAATAGCTAAATCAATCCTGTACAGTAACAACATCTGGAAGTATCACCATCCTTGATTTCAAGCTATACAACAGAAAAATAGTAATAAAAACAGCATGGCACTTGTATAGAAATAGACAAGTTATTTGTTTTTCTTAAGTAGATAATATAAACTAACTTACTAAACTGATACTGGCTTTGTAGGCATGAAATTACAAACTGAGGGGTCATAAAGCCTTACTCTACAATTCTAGAGACCCATTTATATCAAATAACATAAGACTAGGACTGAGGACATTGTTGGGATCTATGAAGGTAAAATGTTGTAATGGAGATTCTTGGATGTTAGGTACCAGGAGTATGGACAGTCCACTGAGACAGGTTACATGAAGTGCACGGAAGAGGCCTAGTAGACAGATGGTTTATGCAGCAAGGGAGCAAAGCTGTCTGGGTGGGTTTAGCATTAAGTCCGTTTGCAACCCACCAAAATCCATCATGTGCCTCAGATATTAAATATGTAACTTTAGAATTTCATGTTTTCTCTGCTTAGTTTTGGTCATGCAATACTCTTATTTTTCCTTTTGGAATGGTAATTCTTAGCTTATGATATCATGTTAGAAATTATATATATTATAATTATTATATGTATATATTACATATATATAATACCAGGTGAGATTTGAATCAGATAATGTAAGCATTATTGAAAGAGTGAAGGACCGAGGATTTATGAAGTTTTACTGGATGAAATATTCTTTGTGAAATCAGAATGCACCTAAAGAAACAATGGTGGGAAATTATATGATCTATTTGAACATCAAATTGACAGTGAGTGGACTTGCAATGATATATGTTGATTGTAAATTTGCCAGATTATAGACTCACACTGACAGAAAATCTCTGAGGGATTTATAGATTGAGTCAATTAAGAAGACTCATCAAAATGTACATGACAACAATCCTTGTGGCAGGAAACTCTATGGTATAAAAATGAGAACGTTAGCTGGACATAGGCATCTATCCTTCTTGGTTTCCTGACTATAGATGTGCTATGTCCAGATGTCTCTGATTCCCATTGTCATTACTTTGGCATCATAATGGACAGTAACCTCACTCTATGAATCAGAGAAAATTCCTTTCTATTATTAATTTGTGTTTACTTGATATTTTTCACAGTAACAATGAAAAGCAAAAAACCTAACTGCCTTAAGCTTCTGTTTATAAACTATCTAAATGGATAACTGGTTTCATGTTTAAAATGCTTATTTTATAACTATTTTCAAAAAGACTCGTTCTCTTATATATAAAATTTTCTCAAATGCTAGGTTCTGCTACAAGAAGATTTAAATTCTTCAGAGTATTACACATTCATTCATTTCTCATACATTCTTTCTCAATTTGTCTAGTCTAAGTACGTCTCCTTTAGCTCTCCTCATAGCCAGGTAATTATAGGAGCAGCCAGTTTTTAAATGGGTTATTGAGTTGAACTGTGGGCTATTTCAAACTAGGAGACATTCTCCTCTTCTTTGCATTCTTAGCACTTTGCACATAATCTATCAGACAAAAATGGCAGTATACTAAAAACTTGTGAATAAAACACAATTTTGAGAGACAGTCCCTTGGAACAATCCAGCTCAACAACTAACCATTAAAAATGATACCAAACAAACAAACCACTAAATTTCCATTGACTCTTTATATCAATAGTTTCATTGGTATTTTACAATAAAAATATGTTCACCATTTATGATCTCATATCATTCTAATTTGTCCATCATTTGAAATTATTAAGCATTGTTAGCTTTTGTCAATATACATATTTATGTTTATCATAGTTTAGATCTATTGGCTGTTAATAAATGGAAAAGTAAGGTTAACAATAATTTTAATATTTCAATTCTGATTTGTACCCTATTCCTCATGACAGCTGTGAATTTTTATTTATAGCTGCTGAATCTCTAGTGAAGAGGAAGGCTTACCTAATTAGTACCATGAGATGCTAACACCAAGCAAAAGACTTCAAGTTGTGCAACAAAGACTAATAATTTTAAAGAAATGTGGTCCTTGAATCTCATTTACATGTAACCAATGATAAAGGTCTATTTCAATAGATAATTCAATTAAGCATAGTTTACATTGGGTTGATTGTTCTTAGTTTAAGTTTATGACACTTAATTTTATGGCATAAAACATAAGTAGGTCCATGGGAAATGCTGTGTAGTCACAATTTATTATTATTTTTGTTTTCTGTATTTCAACTGATTATGAGACTAACAATTTAAATGTTGACTTAATTGCTAAATACTAATAAGTAATTACATACAGCTAACAAGCAACACATATACACATGCTCTCAAGCTTACCAATACGTTTTCGATTTTCTCTTCCCATACTTGAATGATACAAATAAGAGTCAAAATTTTAGAAGCCTCCGAGGTTTTAAACTTTAAAATACCTATATAACTTGGGTGTTGGATAAAATCTATAGCTTCATAATTTGTATTCTCTTCACAATTTTTGCTTTATTATGTCTAGTATCTTTTTTTACTCTACCCATTCATTTTTAATGACCATGTTTTCTATAATTTATGTATTGTTTTACTCTTCATGGCATTAGTTAGGAATTCTTTATTGGGTTGTCACACAGAGACAAAAATACAACAACACATGTTTTGGTAATTCAACCTTTTAATAATTGAAACTGAATTGGCCCAGCAAGGTGTGTGTCAATTCATAAATGATTAATCATACCTCAGCATTTTGTAGTGACTACATACCACAATCCATGCTTGATAGTACAACAGATATTATCAGTGAAAAGTGATCTATAGGCAAGTGTCAGAAGCTGGGGACACTTAGAACACATCCTTCAGCGAATGTGTTTCTTAGATAATATGAAGAATTAAGGTATTTTGTCCTAATATTGACTACAGGTATCGTTCCTTAGGCAAGTGTCAGTTTCCTTTCCAGTTCTGCCTGTTTCTACATTATCATTTCTGGTGGTCAGTGAAATGTTTCTTGAGATGTAGGGGTACTGTTGAAGCAAATCTGAGTAACTTCTTCATATACACTGTCACTTCCCTTATGTTTTTGTGAATATATTTAGTGGCGAATGTAAATATTTGTTTTGTGATAGTCTTGTTTGTACAAAATTTACAGGTCCAGTTTCACTGTAGAGTGTATGCTATGGGATCTGAGAACTACCAAGTCACCAAACCAGATCATGATTCCTCTATTACAGTTGTGTTTAGTTTATAACTTACTTTGAGATATTGCTCTTGAATATCATCTAATAGACTGTCATATACTTGGTGTGTTTTCTTTTGTATTGTTTTGAATTCATTGATACATTTAAATTATAACCTTCCATGATTAAGACAATGAAATAAATTGCATTATTGCTAGGTATTTAAATAAATTTCCTGGATCAGCTTATTTCTTTTCTTTTCTTTTTATTTTATAATAAGGCTTGGTCTATTTCCCAGACTACCTTGAAGTTTCTAATAATCTTGCTTATTATCAGCCTGCTAAGTGCTAGAATAAAGGGCATGTGCAATCATGCCCAACTCTTTAAATGTTTTGACCTGTAGTTAAATACAGGATTTCATTAATAGTAAGCAAGTGTTTTACCACTGCATGGTATCACTGACCTCTGTGAATGCTTTCTTTTGAATAATTTTTCTTTCTTTATTTCTGAGATAACAGTTTCATACTGGAATTCAAATATACACTGATAGATTACTTTCTGATTTAGAATTTCATTGGTTTTTCTGGTAAAATTAATTTATTTGATTTATTTCTATGTTAATTAAGAATTTTCTATTTTCTCCAGTCTGACATACTGAGAGATATTTTTCTCACTCAATTTAAGCTTTTTACTCACTTTAATATTTTATATATCTTATTAAGACTTTCTATCTTCTTTGTTTTAGTTTTTATAACTGTGATTTAACATTTCTTCATAATGGATTAAATATTTTAATATAGCTACTGAAGCAGAATTTGAACACACATACATACAAATTATTAACTTCAAATTATGTCCTCTACCACCTCATTATAGATTGTAGTGTGTGTGCATATATATTCATGTATTATATATATTATATGTATCATAAATATGTCAATGAATACAAAGCAGAACAAACAAAAACACATCAAGCTTATTACAGTCTATTATACTATATTCAAGTGCACTATCTCAAAGGGATATATATTTGTTGATTCCTATAGGTCAAATAATAAATAATGTTTATTTTTAAAATGAGAAATTTTACATTCCTTTTATTTAATATTTACTTTATTTTCTATTACATGTATGTAGTTTTGTAAGTATGTACATTGGAATCCAGGTGCCTGAGAGGGTCAGAAGAGGGTGTTAGATGCCCCAGAACTGTCATTATGATTTACCTGACATGAGTGCTTGGAACCAAACCTATGTCCTTCGTAAGAGCATATCTTGAATGATGAGCCAACTCTCCAGCCCTAAAAATTGAAATCTTAGTAAATAACTTCAGTGGCTGCTTTGTCTCACACGAGTCTTTCATTGGCAAAGAATCACATTTTCATTTTTGCAGATGTGGAATGGTTTGGGGTTCTGTACTGGGCACTGTGATGCTGCAGCACAGAGGCTGTGGCCCATGAGCTGCTGCTGAGGAGCAACCTTTGTTGTTATCGTAGTCATTTTTGTTGCATTCAAGCTGCATTCAGCAGACTGAGATTTAGGTAAGATTTTAAAAGTGTTTTGAAAATAAGAAATCTACCAATGAAAATGCTATGAACTGATAACTGAAGCGAGACTAACACAGAAGGCTTGTAAGGCTCTTAGCTATCTAGGACTCTTAGACCCTGAGAGGCAGATGAGGTGCTGCCTGCACATAGTTTATTTTTGCATTGGCTGGTCAAAGGTGCCTACTAACTCACTATATATTATTAAAAGGTAAATAATTCCAACACTATTACCTGTACACATATAATTCTGAAAGTCAACCCTTTTCACATTCTTCAACTCTATACCTTAATACCCTTTTTATGATGCATTCATGGTTTTGCATTCATTTTAAAATTATTTTACTTTTACTTTTATTTAAAATATAATTACATCACTCAATACTCTATCTTCTGCATCTATCCCCTTCCATACCTTCTCTTTCAATTTCATGTCCTCTGTTTCTTTAATTGTCACATATTGTTATGCAATACATATATACATATAATATGTATAGAAAATATATGAAATATAATACATATTATATATAATGAATTAATTAGTAAATAAGCAATTCTACTAACTGAATCAACTTGATATTGCTTATATGCATATTATTTTAGAGTCTGATGTTTCCTCAGATAATAAATAAACAATTCTGTCTTTATATCAAATCTATCCAAATCACAACACTGAAGCATACGCTAGTGTGATGTATCACAGGTCCTAGAAATCATTTGATTTGCAGAAGTAAACAGGCTGTGCTAGACATAGTTCACTGAGCCCCATTAGGGGTTATAGGATTTCAAATCCAGAATGTTTACCTGTAAAGTCCTCAAAAATGTAACTGGATAGCACATTTCTTACCTTTGATGAGTTCATAATTGTAAGACTGATTCTATTCATTTTTTGACACATATTTTTGAATCACCAGCTTACAAAATACATCTTAGCCTAAGAATCAACATTCTTACTCCGTTTTATGTGGAATATTTCTCTTTTTAAAAATAAATTTATTTATTTGTTGCTTCAGGTTACATCTCCATCATATTGTCCTCTTTCCCCACTTCCCAGCCCTGCCCTCCCATCCTCTACCCCCTAAACCTTCCATCCTGCTCCTCTGGAGTGGAGTGTCCCTACATAATAGTCCCTTGCCCAAGTTCAGAAGTCATATGAGGGCCAAGAGCCTCTTCATACACTGGGGGCCTACAAGGAAGCACCACCATTGAAAAGTATCTCATTGCTAGGGAGGGAAAACTAAAAAACAGACCAACAAACAAACAAACAAACAAAAACCAACAACAGAAAAAATAAAAAGTCTATGTCCATGTTCCCTTTGGTGCGTTGGTTGTAGTATAGATATCCTGTATTATATAGCTAAAATCCTACTATAAGTGAATAGATACCATGTGCATCCTTCTGAGTCGGGGTTAGCTCACTCAGGATGAGCTTCTCTAGTTCCATCCATTTGGTTGCAAATTGCATAATTTCATTGTTTCTGATAGCTGAGTAATATTCCATTGTGTAGATGTACCACAGTTTTTTAATCCATTCTTCAGTTGAGGGGACATCTGGATTCTTTCCAGTTTCTAGCTATTACAAATAAGGCTGCTATGAACATAGATGAGGAAACGTCCTTATGATTCCATGAGGAGTCATTTGGATGTATACCCAGAAGTGGTATGGCTGGGTCCTGAGGCAAAGCTATTCCAAGTTTTCTAAGATATTGCCATACTGACTTCCATAGTGGTTGCACAAGCCTGCATTCCCACCAGCAATGGAGGAGGGTACTCCTTTCTCCACACCCTTGCCAGCATGTGCTGTCATTTGAGCTTTTGATCTTAACCATTCTGACAGGTGTGAGATGGAATCTGAGAGTCATCTTGAGTTGCATTTCTCTGATGATTAAGGATATTGAGCATTTCTTCAAGTGTCTCTCAGCCATTAGGGATTCTCTATTTAGCTCTGTCCCCCAATTTTTGATTGGATTATTTGGTTTCTTGGCATTTAATTTCTTGAGTTCTTTGTAGATTTTGGATATTAGCCCTCTGTCAGATGTGGGGCTGGTGAAGATTTTCTACCAGTCTGTAGGCTGCAGTTTTGTTCGAATGACAGTGTCCTTTGCCTTACAGAAGTTTTTCAGTTTCATGAGGTCCCATTTATTGATTGTTGATCTCAGGTCCTGAGCTGTTGGACTGAAACTCCTCTATTTTCTTACAAGAAAATGATCAGTCTTTCTCTTTCAATTTATCTATATGAAAAATGTCTATAAACTTGTCACAATATCTCAGTTGTACTTATGAAGATACCCTTTTCTTATAAACTTTAGCATTTTTTCCATGAAATCTTTAGTAGTGTACATGAATTAGGAAGAATTGCATTTCACACTGGGTCATGCCACTAAAAGTTATAATACTGTTTGGAGTCAGGATGAGCACTGGTTGCTTATGTTCTATGATAATGTGCAGACAGTTGATCAGTGTAAGAAAATAGATTTTAATAACAAGTTGTTAAAACTACTTTTGGCAAGTATAACTATTTCATGGTTGATCTTTTTTATCCTGTGTCTTACACACAAATTTATTTTATATAATTTCTTGTCTATTGATATTTCTAAAAATCACTCTATTTTAATCAACGACTAATGAGATATTCTTATTATGTGTTTGACATGCTCCAATGACTAATGAGCATGTCCACCATAAGCTTTTTGTTTTATCATAAACTCATTTCCCATAACTCTCCATAAGTAACAAATGTAAACATAGCTGCATTACTACATTCATATCCATTCTCTTTTGTAAGTGATGCTGAATAGTAGATTGCTAGCGATCTCAACAGTATTCCAATGTATTTGGCTGCATAGGGAATATTGTCAATTTTATAGCTCACTCTTTTGTGAACTGAAAGGTTCACTCATTTTTGGTGTATTTTTCTTACTCTAAGTATGTTAATGACCCCTGTTTCTTCAACTTTTCTCAATAACATTTGCTCTTTTATAATATCAGGCATTTTTATTATCACTATATTTCTCTGGTTCTATTCCTATTTCAAGACACAAACTTCTGCTTGTTTCTGAGCTATTTAATGGCTTTGCCGTATACTGCTTTCACAATTTATTTTTAATCTCCAATTTTGTTTTTTTGACCTTTGCTTTTAGTTTATGAAACAGTTCTATGTATATTTTCATATTTGGAAAAGTGTATGTTATCTGTGACTGTGGAGAAATATGCATGCCTGGTTTATATATAGTTCTCTACTTGTTGATTCTGCTGCTTATGGGGCTCTGGAGTCATGTTTTGATTAGTAATTCCTTTCTTCTTTTATCAATTATCCTAAAGTCAGTACATAGAAGAAATGATTTGCACCTTGAAAACAAAATCAGCCATCATAGACACATTCTCACACGTGTGCACACACAGTCACCACCCACCACCACCCCACACAAACACAAACACATATGTGTGTGTGTGCACATACACAGACACACACATATACAGAACCTATGTGTATACATTCCTGCCAATATAAGTGAGGAGCTTGGGATGTGCTTTATTTGAGTAATTTTTGTTGAGTTCATCATGGAAATGTTCCAGAAGAATTCTCTTTCTACTACTTCCATTAGTAAATAAATGATCTCATGTTTGTAAGCATTTGTCATATGTGAGTACCTAATGATTTCTGAGCTTCTTGTCCCCACTTGACCACCTCAGAATGATTCATTGTGAGTGGTTTGTGTGAGTAATAAGGTTGAGGTCATTACCTCAAATTCCTTGTGTGAGATTCTATTTAAGAAAT
>CAJQZJ010000637.1:1930321-1970706 GCA_907164525.1 Lophiomys imhausi | reverse complement strand
TGAGGTCATTACCTCAAATTCCTTGTGTGAGATTCTATTTAAGAAATTTTTTCATTTTATTGTACATAGTATATTCAAATAAAACACATTGTTAACCTTCCCAAAATTACACTTGAGACAATCATTGTATCATTAGTGTCTATTTGAATTACCTTAATATTAATTCTCATGATTATCATTAGGGTGCTGAATAGTGTTTTTTTTTTTACACCCCCATGTCAATTTTCCTACATAGAAGTCTCCTTAAAAAAAATCACTTAAGGAAAGAATCCTGCAAAAAGAGGCAGAAGCCACTGATAACATAAAAAGTTGTTTTACTGAGTCCTTAATATCTTGGATGTTTTGAGTGAGGAATCTGATAGATTTCAAATTTTCTTGAAAAGCTGTGTAGATTTCTTCTATTAAATCTTCCACAACTGAGATTCTATCTTCCATTTCTTGCATGCTGTTGGTGAACTTGTATCTGTAGTTCCTTTTTTTTTTTTTTTTCACCTCTAGGATTGTCTGTGCTTGTATTTTCTTTATTGTCTCAATTTCCAATTTCAAGTCTTGAAATCTGTTGGATTGAAAATTCATTAAATTCTTTAAGGGATTTATTTTCTTTTTCTAAAGTCTCTGCCTCTTAGAGCTAAATGATAGAGTTAAGGTCGTTTTCTTGTGCTTTATGTATGTATGATAAGGCATCTAGGGTGTGCTTCTGTAAGATAGTTGGGTACTTATGGTAACATGTGGCCCAGAGTTTTGTTGCTTGTATTCTTACACTGACCTCTAGACATTTGGTTGTCCCTGGTGTTGAGTGGTTGTTCCTGCTTTCTGCTGAACCTCTCAGGAGTCTGGGTGAGTCCTGGGCCAGAGGCTGGATGCTTTTTAAAATGGTACTCCTTTTTGGGTACTGGGTAGGACAGTAGATCCTACCCAGAATGGATCCCAGGGAGTAGCCTGCAGTTCACCTCTGCTGCCTCTGTCACAGTTGGCTCCAAGGAAGGGATTGTGGGGCAGAGGTTGTCTAACTTGAGTGGTCTTTAGGTCCTTGGTCCTGGCAGCTTGTCTGTGGGAATCAAGTAGATTTGTCTACTGAAGCAAAATTTCTGTGTCACTTGGGCCTGTTTCCACTAAAATCAGGGAGAAATCTGTATTTTCAAAAAACCATTTCTAATATCTGAAGAAAAGACACAGAATTAGAATATTTCAGTGAATACAAATATTCATGAAAATGGGAAATTATGTATGTGTGTGTGTGTGTGTGTGTGTGTGTGTGACTTGTAACTACATAATATATTTCTATATAAATCAGGGTGATTCTTCTGAATTTTATTGTGAATTTGACTTACTAAAAAAAGATAAAAAGATTTGTTTATTTTTTGTTTTGATTTCCAAAATTGTTTAAATTTTCCCAAATTGCAATATTCAAGGAATCCTAGGCATGAGAAATGAAGAAGTGTTACATTTTCTGTGTACCTATTAGTAGGGCATACAGTGCGAATGCATGTATACCTCTGGGGCTTTAGAATTACCTCAATGACTATGAGTAGTAGATCCACTTCCAGAGGTTACAGGAGTGGTTTCCTGTACCCACAGGGTGACTCACACCTTCTGCAACTAATTCTATAGCACACTAGATCCCTTTTTGACCTCTGTAAGGACTATGAGTATACATTGCGACCATTCTTACATAAAGACAATACACATATACAGATATAAAGATAAAATTAAATACACAATCTTAAAAATGAATAACTGCAATGTAAAACATGAAGTCTTTGCATAGATTAATAAGAAACTTTTTCTTGATGGTGCTCAAAGGAGTTTTAGAAAATTTATGCAAAGATAAAAATTCACTTGTAACTTAGAATGTATTTATACATGGCATTCCCAAATTCATTTACTATTACTATTGAACAGATTAATCAAAGAAGCATTTAATACCAAATTATTTATTTATTTTAGATTTTTATTTTCTTCTTTTCTATTTTTGAATATTTAGTTGTTACTTCATGGGCTGGAGAGATGGCTCAGCCGTTAAAGGCTAGGCTCACAACCAAAAATAGTTTTTACTTCATATTACATCTCCATCTCAGTGTCCTCTTTCCACTCCTTCCATTCTCACCCTCCCACCCTCTACCCCCTATCCCTTCCATCCCACTCCTCTGGAGTGGAGTGTCGCTATATAACAGCTTCCCTCCCTCCCCCAGTTCAGCAGTCCTATGAGGGCCAAGAGCCTCCTCATAGACTGGGGACCTATAAGGCAGCACCACTAGGACAAAGTAACTCATTGATAGGACACAAATCTATGTTCCTGTTCCTCTTGGTACATTGGTTATAGTATAGTTATACTGTACTATATGGCTAAAATCGGATTACAAGCAAATTGATGCCATGTGCATCCTTCTATGTCTGGGTTAGCTCACTCAGGATGAGCTTTTTTAGTTCCATCCATTGGGCTGCAAATTGCATGATTTCGTTTTTTCTGATAGCTGAGTAGTATTCTTTTGTGTACATGTACCACAGTTTTTTAATCCATTCCTAGGTTGAGGGGCATCTGGATTGTTTCCAGTTTCTAGCTATTGCAAATAAGGCTGCTATGAACATAGATGAGGAAACTTCCTTGTCATGTACCCAACAAGTCTGTCTATGCTCTATTGTGTCTCTTAGTGTAGAAACTTTTCTCTGTCTCTGATAAATAAAGCTCCTTGTAAAACACTTGATTCTGATAATGGAGTTATATGACCCAAATTTAACTTTCATCTTTGTGTTCTGTAATATATAACCACTCTCTATGACTTGAATTTCTGCCCTTGAATATGAATCATTAAAGAAGATGGAATATAGACTTTACCTTTAGATTTGGCATTTCAACTTTTTGTTACTCAAAATTAAATACAGTTCTGTGGCATTTTAAACTAATGAAAATAAAATACTTAATATGAATGTGCTTAAAGTCTCAAGAATATTGTAACCCTATTTCACTTTCAAAAACTTATATTCTATTTTAGAAAGTTCATGTTCCCTTCATTCCTTCATTATTAAAGAAAATTTTCTATTAGTGATCTAATAATGATACTGGTAAAACATTGCAGACTTCGAATAATTTCAACAATTAGTTTTACTTACGTAAATAGAAAAGCAATTATTGCAATCATTTCAAAGTGGTTTTCAGGATAACTATTTAAAATTTTCATGGAGGACACTATATTACTAAGTTTTGATGAGAAACAACAAAAATCAGTCACCATCAATATTATGCTTCATTCTTACAGACACAAAATTTCAAATTGAAGTTATGTCTATTTTCACAATAAAATTTTAAAAATTATGATTGAACTCAGTAAAGTCTGGATGTTTACATGAAATCTGTTATTTGGGAAGTATTTAATCATACAATGTGGTAAATATTACCTCTTTATTCAGTTTCAGACTTACAAACTAATTTTTATCTTATTTCTCATATGTATTAGCTTGAAAGGCACTCATTACTTTTAAAGATAATTGTAAACTGTTTTCAAAACACTTTAGTTGAAGCTATGGAATTAATTTATTACACTATAATTAAAATGTATTTTTGTTATATGTGATGAAATATACTTCCTAGGCCACAAATAGAGTTATTACAACATTACTTATTGAGTTGATGTTTTTATTTAAATTGTGTTTCTTTATGAAACTAATTTATATAGCTACTAAAATGGACGTAGAATGAAAAATTAGGTTGTTTTGAATGTTTTTGTAATTATTTTCCCATAATATTCTATAATACTACTTCCTTTTTCTTCATATGATATATTTTGCTTGCTTCTATCCCCTCTTCTAACTCCTCCAAGATCCTCCTCACCTCTCTATTCATTGTCTTTTGTAGGGAAAAAAAGCATCAAAGCAAAGAATAAAATAGCAATAATCATCAAAACACACACACACACACACACACACACACACACACACACACACACACACTCACTCACCAAATCAATTTTTTGTTGGCTAACTACTTAAGGGATGAGTCCTGACCTGGAGTGTGGTTGATATACCTAGTGTCACTCCACTGGGAAAGACTGATTTTTCCCTTTCTCATAAAATATTAATTGCATATAGACTTATTTTAGTGGTGAGATTTTGTGCCCGCTTCTCCTTGTCTTGCTGGCCCTTTTTCTGGCTTGAAACTACACAGAACTTCTGCATGCTGTCATAGTCTTTGTGACTTTATATGAGCACTTACCTTACAGTGTGAAAGTTAATGATTTCTTTGAGTAATTCCTCAGCCTCTAGTTCATTTAATCTGTCTGCCTCCTTTTCCAAATAGATCCTTGAGCCTTGAGAGGATAGGGACAAATAAAGACTTCCCATTTAGGACCGAGTGCTCCATAATATCTCACTCTCTATATATGTGGGTTTATTGCTTGTGGGTACCTGTGTTAATTCCCAACTACTACATGAAGAAGCTTTGGATAAGTATTTAGTCATGCACTGTTATATGGGTATGGAAATATGCAATAAGAGTCATTTTATTTCTGAGTTCATTGAACAGAGTAGTAGTTGATTTTCTTCTAGAATCCATGACTTAGCTGCATTTGGGTTCTTGGTCACTTTAGCAGTGTTTAGTATGGGTTCCACCTCATGGATTGGACCTTAAATCCAATCAAAAGTTGTTTGTCACTTATAGCGGGGCTTTTGAACCTACCAGTGGTACACAGAGGCCTTTTATATTTTAAAGCTTAGGTGTTTCAGCTGGCCAGATTCCAAGCCAGCTTTTTAGCTTAACTAAACTAATCCCAGCACTATGTCCGGTCACATGGTCGCTCCACCTCTCTGTTCTGGTACACATCCATCCAGTCACTCCTGTGTCTAGGTGGCTACTCTCCCACATTTGCTTTCTTCCTCCTGGTGACCTTCTCTTCCAGAACTACTGTTGTCCATTTTGTGCACAAATATTAGACACAAGCTCTTTATTATATATAATAAGCTAGTGAGGAAGGACAAATGTTTACAAAATATGATACCAAAGATGGGCCATAGAAATAACAAAACCAAGATGCAGCCTATAGGTTATCACTTAGCTTTTTGCCAGTTTAGCTATCAACAATAGAATATACAGAGACATGTACCTTGTACAATGTTCCCCAACAGTCACTCCCATAAAACTGTGACACCATTGTACCAGTTTTATCTTGCAGGCAGGTCGCTATTGTTCGACACAGGTTTAGTAGCTGAATAACAATAATAATTACTTTTCTCTTCTACCTTCTGTTCTTTCTACTTTCCAGCACCATGAACACTAATCAGTAGGGGTGAATTTTTTTTAGTTAAACCCCAACTTTATTTTTGCTCCCTCTACAACATAAATACATGATTATGGACTGTCAGATTCTGGAGGGCAATCAATAATATTGGCATTTACATGAAATGTTTGGGAGTGTTCTTTGGGTCCCTTTTAGCCACTGTAACTTATCCCTGGTACTAGGAGTTTTACTTTGTAGAAGAACATGTCTAGTTGCGGTATAGTCTACTTTATTATATGGCAGTTCCATGTAAAGTCTGTCACATAAACACATGAGCATATATACATACATACATACATACATACATACACACATACATGTGTACCTATATAAATTTCAATTTACATATATATAATATATATGTACACCCATAAATACATGTGTGTATGTGTGTGAAGATCTGCAATAATAGTTTTTCATATGGCTTTTCAAAAGTCTTTACTGTTAGTTATAGTTTCCCAAAGTATCTCCTTTATCCACAAGCCCTTCCATCCTCCTTCTATGTGATATTCCTACTCTAGCTTTCCCATTATCCCTCTATAACACTGTAATCTGTTTCCCCTTTCTTAAAAAACCCCTCCTCTATGCTTATCTCTTATTACCTAATAAATTTCTGAGACAATTTTAAGTAAAAAAAAATTACACATCTAAAGCTTAAAAGTTAATGTCTAAATTTAAGAGTAAACATTGTTTCTTTCTTGGTCTAGATTACTTACTTGGGATCTAGCTACAAGTATTTACCTGCAAATTTCATTATTACAATTTTCTTTACAGGTAAATAATATACTATTGTGCAAATGTGCCACATTTTTATTATGTGTTCATCAACATATAGATATTTAGGCTGTTTCTTATTCTGTCTATTGAACTACTAAACCTGTATGAACAAATACCTCTGTATATGCACAATGGTGCTATAGCTTGATCTTGTTGTAGACATCCTTTTAGCTTTTTGAAGAATGGTCATATCAATTTCTATAGTGAATACTGCAGTTTGCTCTCCTATGATTAATGGAAAAGTGTTTACGTTTCCCCACATCCTTGCCAGCATCTGCTGTCATATGTTTATATTACTCATGGCCATTCTTTCTAAAGTAAAACAAAATTTCAAAGCGGATTTTAGTTTTTATTTCATTTCTCTGATAGCTAAATGTGTTGTCCCATTTCAACTGGCTTAATGGGCTTCTTGATAATCAATATCATTGTGTGTATGTGAAGGTGTATGTGTGTGTGTGTGTGTGTGTGTGTGTGTGTGTGTGTGTGTGTTTTCTATAAATATTTTGGATACTAAGACTCTGTTATATGTGTAATTGGTAAAACTATTTTTCCATTCTGTTGGCTCCTACTTACCTTGAATGATGTTGTTTTTGCTGCACAAGAAGCCTTTTAGCTTGTTTGGAGGTTCTAGCAGGGGAGCACAGCTACTCGTATACCCTTGACCGAAGACCGGTCCTCCTCTATTCGGGGAAGGTCGTCCTCTTCGACCGAGCGTGCAGCTTAGGGAGGGACGCACATGGAGCGGTGAGGGAGGAAGGAGACACCTGCCTAGCCAGCAAGATCAGCCGAATCAACCCTGGCGATCAATGGGGTGACAGATGTCGCAGCCAGATAGCCCTCACATCCAAAAAAAAAAGAAGAAAATATATGACCTAAACTTTTGAATTTAGGAAACATTAATTATACTATGATTATTCTCATCACAAAAGCATTATACTATTAGTGGTGAAAGTACTGTATGAATAAAACAAAGACCTAGTCAGATGCATTGCCTCAAATAATGAATCCCTGGAACACTTTTAAAAAGGGTACATTTCCGCTTATTTCAATTACAAATGTGGGGACAATACATACAGTTTTTTAAGCTTGCCATATCAATATAACATTGAAATATAAAAGCAAAAATATAAACAGCAAAAAAGGAAGCCCTTTAGCTTTCTAAGGTCCCATATATTAATTATTGGTTGAAACACTGTGCTAAGGGATCATGTTCAGAAAGTCCTTTGCTGTGCTAATTAGTTTACGTCTGTTCCCTATTATTTCTTCTATTCAATACAGGGTATCTGGACTTATGTTTAGGTATGGTTTATATTCCTTGATTCACTTGGTTTGTTCAGCATTATAAATACAGATCCATTTTCATAATTCTATATGCAGTTATCCAGTTTAACAAATACCTGTTGTTGAAGGTTTTATCTTTTCTACAGTGTAAATTTTTTACTTTTTTTTTTTTGGTCAAAAACTAAGTGTCTATAGGTGTGAATATATGCCCAGGTTTTCAGCTTTGTTCCAATGATAAATGTATTTTTTTATATGCTAAAGCTATGCTGCATTTATTTGTATGGCTCTGAAATACAACTTAAAATCTGGGATAGTGATACCCACAGAAATCCTTTATTAGTCAAGATTATTTAGCTATTCTGTTATTTATGTGCATGTGTGTCTGTGTGTGTTTTTGCATATGATAGTTAAGACTTTTTTCTTTTGTTTTCAATCTCTGTGAAGAAGAAGGTTTAGGCTGTTGAAAGTGATTATATTGAATCTGTAGATTGAGTTTTATAATTTTTACATTAATGCTATGCATACCTGGGCATGGGAGAGTTTTCCATCTTCTGATGTAAATAATTTAATGTTTTTTTTAATTGTTACTACACAAGTCTTACACTTGATTGGTTAGAATTACTCTGAGGTTCCTTTATTTTTAATCCTATTGTGCAAGGTACTTCTTTTCTATTTCTTTTTAGAATGTTTGTCATTTGTATAGACATTTCATAATGGAGCATTTAGGATACATCATGTAGAAAATCATATCATCTGTGTATAAAAATGCTTCGACCTCTTTCTTTCCTATTTGTATCAACTTTTCTCTGTCAGTTGCTTATTGCTTTAGCTAAAATTTCACATATTTCATTGAGTAAATACGAAGAGAGATAATATCATTGTCTTGTTCCTGACTTTAGTAGGAATGCTTTGTGTTTGTTTCCATTTAGAATTATGTTAGATATTTCCGTTGTCCAGGTGTCCCTGGATTCTTGAATGGATGCTTTAAATCTCCTGGAAAGATAAGAACAGAGCCCTGCCCTAATCCTAACCCTGGGACAAGTACCCATTTTTTTTTGGGGGGGGGTCAGGTAATATTTCTCCTGAAGCAAATTTGTTTTTTTGACAGTATATAAAATATTATCTTTCAATCTGGATTAAAGAAGAAATTATTTTGTTATTTTGGAGCTAAACAAGCCTTAGTGTATATATTTTGAGATCTCAAAGGACAATTTGTTTATATGGAGTAGGCCTTTTGTAAGTAGCTTTTAAATTTAAGTCCTTCCAAATCCTATGTGTCTGTCTCTGCATTCTAATTATTGGGATCAAAGACCTGTGGTTCCCATCTGAAGGGATTAAAGATGTGTTCCACCACTCCTGGATTGAAGTTTTTCTCTATTTAGAGTTTGTTTTGTATCAGGCTGACCTTGAGCTCTGAGATCTGCCTGTTTCTGTCTCTAGTGTGTAGGGATTAAGGGTGTACTCTTCTTGAATGATGGGATTAAGGGTGTGCACCCTCCAACCTCACCACTCTAGAATTTATGTGACAACTAACTCTATATGCTCCCCCTGTCTCTGCTGAAGTTAAAGGCATGGGCTAACACCACAAATTTCATGTATTTTACCTTAGCTCTAATTTTTTTTTTGACTCTTGGAGGTTTATAAAACCAGGTTGAACGGCTGTAACCTTTATTTTGTTTACAGTGTTTTAAACCTGTTATCTGCTTTTTTTAATTAATAAATTTATTTGTTTGTTGCTTCAGGTTACATCTCCATCATATTGTCCTCTTTCCCCGCTTCCCAGCCTCACCCTCCCATCCTCTACCCCCTAATCCTTCCCTCTTGTTCCTCTGGGGTGGAGTGTCCCTACATAACAGTCCCTCACCCCAGTTCAGAAGTCATATGAGGGCCAAGAGCTTCGTCATACACTGGGGGCCTATGAGGCAGTACCGCCAGTGAAAGGTGTCTCCTTCCTAGGAAGGGAAAACTAAAAAACAGACCAACAAACACACAAACCCACAAAAACAAAGAACAACAACAAAAAAAGAAAGGAAAAAGGAAAAGGAAAAAGAAAAAAAAGTTTATGTCCATGTTCCCTTTGGTGTGTTGGTTGTAGTACAGATATCCTGTACTATATAGCTAAAATCCTACTGTAAGTGAATAGATGCCATGTGCATCCTTCTGAGTCGGTTAGCTCCCTCAGGTTGAGCTTCTCTAGTTCCATCCGTTTGGTTGAAAATTGCATAATTTTATTGTTTCTGATAGCTGAGTAATATTCCATTGTATAGATGACAGAATCAGACACCAAAGAAGACAAGTGGCCCAGATGATCCAGCCTTGCAGACTTCCTCAATAGCTGTTTCCATTAAAAGTCTACAACCACAACAACTCAAAATCGCTAAGATCGTTCAGCTCCACACACTGCCCCAGCCAGAACTTCAGTAAAGTCTGGAAGATCAGCTTCTGTCTACAAACTTCTTAGGACACCTAAACAGCTGAGCACAAAAAGATTGAACATAAAAGGATTGTATTAACATTTTTAATCATTTTTCCATTCTGGTTCGGGCCCCAAACAGGTTTACTATGACCAAAATCAGCAGGAAATCATTTTAAGAGAGCGACGTCCCATACCCAGAGGGTGGGGAGGGTGTTTCTCCCCGCCCCCGCTTTTTGGTTATTTGATGGATAACAGAAAACTTTGTTATTTAGGGGAAGAGACTACAAGCTGTTAAAAGGTCTTGTTAAATGGGTTTGGAGGTTAGACCCAGGGACTTCCTTCTTTTTCTTTTCTTTATCCTTCTTTCTCTCCTATGTAGGAGTGCACAGACTTGAGAAAAATGGGACATAGACATAGTATGGGAAGGACCAAAAAGAAGGGAAAGATTATCGAATATGCCCTTATACCTTTGTTTAATGATACAAAATTAGTAGTATATTTGGCTAAAGTGGTATTGACCATTGTATATTGTGAAAAATTAAGATTGTATTGGACTACATCGGTATTGATCTTTGTATATTGATACAAAATTAAGATTATAGTTGGCCACAATGGTATTGACCTTTGTATATTGATGTAATATTAAGATTGTACTGGGCTACATAGGCATTGATCTTTGTATATTGATACAAAATTAAAGGTAACGCTTCTTAAAGGTATTGTACCTAGTGATACTTAAAAATGAAATGTGAAGCTCTGGCCTCTTGATACCAACCGTCTTAAACCGTTTAGGATAGTTAAGAAATACAAACTCCTAGTCATGCAAGTGTGTCACTTGTTAGTTACTATGACATTCTATCACAGATATTCTCTAAGCTACTCATAAATCAAGTTGTTAAGAGACAAGCAACATTTGCTTATCTAAATACAAGAGATAGATAGGGCATCTTCAAAAACCCCAAAAGATCTGCAGAACATGGCATTCAAAGATGTTTTTTTAAATTAAGATTTTTTTTGATATCGAGACATATCAGCTCCTGACAGCACCCACTATTCTACTCCAAGTAGAAGATGAGCATCAAAGAATCTCCAGTGTAACATAGTTGAGTTAGTGGCCAGCCTATCTCTTGGCATGAAAAAACCCCTTGCTTCAACTGTAGACAGACTGCTGTCCTAAAAGGACAAAACTTGGTAGCAGGGAGGTCGACAGCCAAGCTCTGTCAAGACAGGGTAGGTAAATCCTTCATAATTCTTGCTCTACAGTCAATGTCTGTCAGAGAAACGGGACAAAAAGGCTGAAGATTGATGTTGTAAAGTATGGAGAGAAAACAGGAACTGTCCAGGCAGCCACTGATATGTCATTTCTTAGTTTTGGATGATGCAGGCCCTGCACTTCCTACATAATCAGATATATTTATCTCTCTCAGGTCTCTGAGATGGTTGAAGAATAGATAGCTAGAGTCTCATAGTTAAATTTTGAGTTGTTTAGGAATCAAGAGGGTATTCTGGATCTAACAAGATGTTTTTAAAATTATGATGCAAGTTAGTATGAAAACTGAGTCAGATATAGAACTTTAAACTCATGGAGATGGTTAGATGGTAGAATGTTAAAGTCAAGGGCCAAATATGTATGGACTGGACATTGGGAATGTATGCTGGGCCATTTAACTCTCATAAATGTGGCATATTTATTTCTGTTGTTTTGTATAGTATTTACTGTTATAAGAGAAGGAACCATTTGTTGGACTGAAAGGGGGAGCTGTTGGGGAGAAGAGGGTGGAAGGGTGGGACAGGAAGGGTGAGTAGGGAAGGGATTGTGACTGAGATGTAACTTGAAGAAATAAAAAAAAGTATAAAAAATAAAAAGATTTATTACTATTAAAAAAGAATTATGTTAGATATGTCCTTGATGTAGAAATTTTAAAAATATTTTTATATTTTTACGTATACATTTTACATATTATATAAATTTTTGAACATATGTTGAGATATGTCATTTTGACCACTAGTACCTAACAAAATGACATGTTTGAATGACTGCTAGTTTGCATTTCTTAATTATCCTAAACAGTTTATGATAGTTGCCATCAAAAGGTCAAAACTGCACATTGCATTTTAAATGATTCCTACATAACATATTTTACAATTTAATTTACAAGTGTTTACTTGAGAATGCTTGCATCTGTGTTTATAACCCATATTGACTTATAATGTCCTCTTTCTGTTGAGTTTTTGTGTGGTTTTCAAATCTCAAGTAGTGGCTCCCCCCCAAAAAAAAAAGTGGAAAATACTCCTTCAATTTATATTCTGCAATTTAAATTGATTTAAATTTGAACATCTGTTAGAATTCTGCTGAATCAATCTAGTGCTGCACTTTTTGAGGAGAAGGGAGATTTTTAACGAGGGCTTCTATTTCAGTAGGGGCTATGGGACTCTTGATTTTTGTTTTGATTGTTTCTTTGGTTTGGTTTGTGTTTGTTTGTTTGTTGTTTGTTTTTTTGTTGTTGTTGTTTTTTTGGAAGAAAGGCTTAATTTAGGCTTACAAGTGTATAGGAAGAGTTTATAATGGTGGGTGAAACATGGTAGCAAAAACCAACCCTGCCTTGCACATAGCAGAAAGCTGAGAGATAACATCTCAACTAAACAAAGAAGCAAACATGGAACTAGAAAGGAGGCAAAGCTATTATAAACTTTCATACTCGTCCCACTGACATACCATCTCCAGCAAGACTGCATCTTCTAAATGTTCCAAAACCTTCCAAGATAGCGCCGCCAACTGGACACCAAGTGGTAAAGTACTCACTCTTTGGGGGACATTCTTCTGCAAATCACTACAGTAATTTCACTTGTCCTAGCTCAACTTCGCAAAAGATTCTGAAAGGTTGGAGATTAAGGAAGGAAACAGAGGAGGAGGAGCAAAAGAAAGAGTGAGAAGATCAAGCACATTCCTTCAAAATATAAAATTATAAGCAATAGGCAGCACAGAAGGCCATACCCAGTAAGATTCTGAACAACCTGTCCTTCAAAGCAATATGTTAATATGAGAAAAGTAGAGACTGTAGAGACTGAGAGAAAGGAAATAACTTCTAAAAAACACAAAATAGAAGGCAGTGCTCTCAACTGTGTGCTTTTCCTACTCTGGTATTAATTTTCAAAGCACCCTTTCAAGACTCTGAAATCCTTTCTGAGGTACCAAACGTGAAACTATTTTCATAATAAATCTATGTCCTTATTTGCATTCTGTTTTATTTATTATCATTTGTTATTTTGATTATTAATTACTTTCCCTTTTATTGAAATTAGATTCTTTTCTCCTTTTAATTACCAATATTATTTTATGTTAACTCTCTGTAAGCCATATTTATCTAGAGGTATTTACAATTTTTCTGAGTACAGATTTTTAAATGTGTATTTATGATTCTCTGAATTTACATACTGTTTTTTCTATTGTCTCATTTTTTATATTTAATGCTATTATTTATCAATTTAAATCTACATTCTGGTTTTAATACTTAATTGCTGCTATTCAGTTCTGGTATATCCTATTTTATGCTAGTCATAGAAAGAGGGAAAATATATAGTCAAGACAAGGCTGCTTTAATTTAAGATCAAATATTCAGCCATATATTTTTATCTATGCATTCATAGCTGAAATAGCATGTAGAGACACTGCATAAGTAGAATAGTGTCATAACTAAAGAGTGACATAGACATAGACATAGATATAGACGATATAGATACAGATATAGCTATAAGTAGAGATAGAGACAGAGATAGATATAGATACAGATATCTAGAGATAAATATACATATAGATATATAAATATAGATGATATAGATATAGAGATACATAGATATACATGCATAAACAAATGTATATATATATATATAAACAAAGAAAGAAAAAGAGGTTATAAATTTGTTATAAATAAAGGTTATAAATAAAGGTTATAAATAAAGAGTGAAGGTGCTAGATGAGAAGAATTGAAGTGATGAAAGAAAGGGTGGAAATGATGTAGTTATAATATAATACAATCTCAAATATTAAAGTTAATATTAGAGTAGACTTATTTAAAAGTTATTTAAATAGTAATAGTTTTTAGAAAATATTCCAACTTGTATATCACTCAAATGTAATAAGAGCAGACTGCTTAGCTTTTTATGTAGACATTTAAATATTGGTACATAAATGCATTAACATTTTGGTGATGGATCATATTAGGCTAAAAATATTGTCTCGTGCAATTTTATATATTATTTAGACCCAATATATTCTGAGTTTTAACTAAAATGTTATCTTAATATAAGTTGCATTAAGACATGATGTAAATTATATTAATTAAAATTCAATTGACCTCATATGTTTTTTAATGAAAAATTTCCAATGTATGTTGAAAAATATAAAACAAGATATAGGCATTCCATCCTAATAATATTTTTCATTTTCTCTGGATTACTGATATTCATGTGCAAGGGTAATATGTAAAATTTTATATTTTAATTTTGATTTCAAATAATATCCAATGATTTCTTTATTAATGATACTCTTTTTGCAAGATAAGCTTATAAATATCAGCTAGTAATAAAATTACATAACTGGAGTTTAGAAGCATGAATATTATTTTTATTTGGCCACATTGGTATTCATCTTATATACAAAATTAAGGTATTGTACCTAGTAATGCTTAAAAATGAAATGTGAAGTTTTGGCCTTTTGTTACCAACTGTCATAAACTGTTTAGGTTAATTAAAAAATGCAAACTAATAGTCATGCAAATGAGTCATTTTGTTAGGTACTATGACAGTCTATCACAGTTATTTTCTAAGCTAATCAGAAATCAAGTTGCTAAGAGACAAGCAACATTTGCTTATCTAAATATTAGAGATAGATAGGGCATCTTCAAAAACCTCAAGAGATCTGCAGAATATGGCATTCAAAGATGTTTTCTTAACTTAAAATATTTTGATATTGAGACATGTCAGCTCCTGACCCAACCCCTATTCTACTCCAAGTAGAAGATGAACATCGAAGAATCTCCAGTGGAGATGGTTGAATTAGTGGCAAGCCTATCTTTTGGCAAGAAAAACCCCTTGCTTCAACTGTAGACAGAATGCTGTCCAAAAGGACAAAACTTGCAAGGAGGTAAGTCGATAGCCTAGCTCTGCCAAGACAGGGTAGGCAAGTCCTTCATAATTCCTACTCTACCATCAATGTCTGTCAGAGAAATAGGGCCAAATGCTGAAGATTGATGCTGTAATTTATGGAGAGAAAGTTGGAACTGTCCAGGCAGCCACTGGTATGTCACTTCTTAGTTTTTGAAACTGCACTTCCTATATAATCAGATATATTTATCCCTCTCAGGTCTCTGAAGTGGTTGAAGAATAGATAGCTAGAGTCTCATAGTTAAATTTTGAGTTGTTTAGAAATCAAGAGGGTGTTCTGGATCTAAGAAGATGTTTTTAAAATTGTGATGCAAGTTAGTATGAAAGCTGAGTTAGATATAGAACTTTAAACTCATGGAGATGGTTATATAGTAGAATGTTAAAGTCAGGTGCCAAATACATATGGACATATGGACTGGACATTGGGAATGTATGCTAAGCCATATAACTCCATAATTGTAACCCATTTATTTCTGTTGTTTTGTAGTGTATTTATTGTTATAAGAGAAAGAACCATTTGTTGTACTGAAAGGGGGAGCTGTTGGAGGGAAAAAGATATACCTCAAATTTAAAAAAAAGAGGGAAGAGAATGGGGGTTGAGGGGGAAGAGAGTGGGAGGGTGGGACTGGAGTGGTGAGTAGGTTGGGGATTGTGATTGAGATGCAACTTGAATAAATAAAAAATAAATTATAAAAAAATATCGTAAGCAGTTGCTTATTATTCTTATACCTAGTGATGTTTTTTAAAAATTCCAAGGGCATACAAGTCTTTAAATATAAAAATAAAACCATGAATTTCATACTCTTCAAAGTTATATTTTACATCAAGTAATCAGAAAATAGAATTATTTGGATTGATGTGTATCTGTCACTTCCTTAATCATATTCTCCTTTGTATGTATCTGCACTCTTTTCATAAAAGGGAAAAATGAACCCCAATCAATTCTGACAGACAAAATCCTTTAATCAAGTCTATAAAAGCACTCTGCATGTTTAGAAGTCTGTATCACATGGTTTGAGAATGTACTCGGCACAAGCTGCCTAGGGAATTCCTAGCCTCTCTTTAATAATGTGAAAGTGTAACACTGATCGTTAAAGAAGACATACAAATATGTGTCATCTAACTACATGAAGATGAACTGCAGTATTGTTGCACATCATTCATGGGAACCAACAGAGGACCAATGGAATGACTGAGTGAAACTGTATGAATATTTTCTGAAACTAGTAGTGCTGCTTTCATGTATAAACTTTCATAAATGGTACACTCATTTTGAGAAAGAAATGCCAAATCTGCCAATTGTCAGATGATTTATATTTTAAGTCAAATTGTAAGCTGATTTGTTTTTAGTAACTTTCCAATTAAAGAAGACAAAACCAGAAATAACTTATAGTAAAACTTTCTTTGGTATGGTGATATATTTTCTTTTTGGGCTGGAGAGATGGTTCAGCCATTAAAGGCTAGTCTCACAACCAAAAATATAAGAGAAGATATCTTGGGAGATACATGAATTAATTTTTTTACTGTTTTTCTTCATAAATTATATTTTCCTGGATATTAAAACTGGCTTTGTATAATTCAATGTGTGGCTTTCTGCTATATTCTGTCTACATAACTGTCAGTGTCAATAGGAATAAGTTATAAAATCTGGACGATTTTCCCAAACTCCTTCATAGTTAACATACTGTTTCAGTGACCTGGACATTTAGAATATTTAACCACATCCATCGTCTAAGAATGGTTAGTGATGATATATACAGTGACACATGGTGATTATATACTAATATATATGTAACTATATCCTTCAGCTTGATACTAATGAGAGAGAAGAGCGATACACGATACCCAATAACAGGGAAGCAAATAAGCCCTGTTATTTGTCATCAGGTCAAGGAAGATGTTATTTTCATAAACGTCTAAGAAAAATACTCCTAATTCCTAAGCATAACGAAAATGCAGATAAAAGTACAGTTAGATATCACCTCACAGCTATTAGGACGACAATAAATATATAGTGCAGACATATGTAGAAAGTGCAGATAAGAGGACAGTTAAATATCACCTCACAGCTATTAGGAAGACAATTAGAAGGCAATAAATATATATTGAAGACATATGCAGGAGCCTGAAAATGAAGATTATTGTGAAATGATGGGCTCTACATTGAATAACTCACACATACATGCACTTGTAAATAAACGGAAATCTGGTATATTGTTAGTGCAAAAGCACATTGATAGAGAGATAAAGTGTAGAGTATTGTACAAAATTTCATCAAAATATTAAGATATCTTAGAAAATGTATATGTAATTTAACTAAATTAAATGTGAAATCACACGATTATTAAGAATAAACAATGTGTTCATCCAATGGTTAAGGAAAACAGGCTTGTGTTAAGGGCAGTATGATATGGTCTTTATCTCACTGAAGTTCCCTTTTCCCTAACGACTCCAACCTATGTCAACTTGACATTAAATATACCCTGAAAAGGTACACACCAGTAATTATCACAGACATAGAAACCCTGACTGTGAGTAATTTTTAACAAATATTTATTCATTTTCCAAACTTTTGACATTGAATAGATAGGAAATAGTTTATAGAAAATGTTGTTTATGTGCATGACTTTAAAATGTACTAATTTCTGCTAACTAGAAAGAGAAAATGATGCTACCTGTATTGTAAATATATGACGATTTAACTCAAACCAACTGGGAATGACCTTTGATATTAAATCATATGATGCTAACATTGAGGAGAAAAAAGTAACTCCATGTAGTTGTTAACTAAAAAAGTTTAGGTAAATGTGGTAGACTGTTGCTTTATGTTGAAAATATATTATCAAAGAAAAATTTCAATGGCCTTCCTGAAAGCAAATTGAAACAGCAGGTATCACACCAAATTCATTTCCCATTTTGAAAAACTCAATTATTTTCTGTGACAAAGTCTATATTAGACCTGAAAATTCCCATATCACTTTTCCAGTACTGGTGGTTAATGTGGCTATTAAGAATATCCGTCTGATGGGCTGAAGAGATGGCTCAGCCATTAAAGGCTAGGCTCACATCCAAAAATATAAGAATACTCATCTGCTCACTTTATTTCATTATCTCCAGTTGTATGTTTCTTTACTGTAAATGTTGTATTTATTCTTCATTTTGTATGTAAAAGACATTTTTTAAATGTATTCTTCTATTTTTAATCCTAAGCTAATTCTGTAACTTCTCTGTCTTGAGTAGTCCCACAAAACTGTGGTAGATTTATACAATGGAATACTACTCAGCTCTCAGTAACAAGGAGATCATGCAATTTGCTGCAAATGGATGGAACTAAATAAGCTCATCCTGAGTGAGCTAACCCTGACCCAGGAAGATGCACATGGCATCTGCTCACTTATACCTGGATTTTATTCATATAGTACAGGGTAACTATCCTACAACCATCAGACTGAAAGGAACAGGAACATAGTCTTTGTTACATGTTAGTGGGACATGTGGAGCTAGAGTAGAGCTGCCATTTAGTCCCACAGTGTAACAGGAACCTCTTATCCCTCATATGACTGATGAACTGAGGGGTGCTGAGATGTGGAGCACCCCACACCAGAGGATTAGGATAGGTGGGAGAGGGGTTAGAGGATGGAAGGGTGGGACAGAGACGGAGGGAGGGAGGGGACTGTGAGAGAGATGTAATTTGAAACAATAAATAAACATAATTTAAAAGTGAAACAGTATGCAACTATGTCTGTGGATAAATATTCAGAAATGTTGTAGGTTGTACATGGACTGGAACTTTTTTTGACCTGGTTATGCCCAAACTCACAGAGGTCCATTTCTCTCTGCTTCCTAAGTCCTGGAATCAAAGATAGTGTGCCACCTAGCCAGAACTTGCTTTTAGGTTTATTTTGTCCCCACACCTCCTTTTCTAAGAAACCTTCATGTTGACTTCTACATAGGTGAGCATGTTTCCATTCCCACCAGAAGTTCATAAAAGTTCTTTTTGGTCAAACGCTCACCAATAATAATTATTTGATTTTTTAAAATTTATTTTTATTTAATTTTTAATGTTTATTTATTGCTTCAAGCTACATCTCCATCAGAGTACCCTCTTTCCACCCCTCCCGGTTCAACCTTCTAAGCCTCTCCTCCCTCTCCCACTCATCCTACTCCTCTGATGTGGAGTGTCCTTACATATTAGCCCCTCTCAGTTCAACAGTCATATGAGAGCTAAGAACTTCCTCTTGCACTGGGAACCTTTATGGTAGCACTCCTAGGGCAAATTGTCCCATTAATAGGTAACAAAGTCTAGGCTCCTGATTCTTTTGGTGTGTTGGTTTTAGGAGAGTTATCCTGTACTATATGACTAAAATCCAATTATAAGTGAGTAGATGCTATGTGCATCTTTCTGAGTCTGCGTTAGCTCATTCAGGATGAGCTTTTCTAGTTCCATCCATTTGGCTGCTAATTGCATGATTTCCTTGCTTCTGATAGCTGAGTAGTATTCCATTGTGTAGATGTACCACAATTTTTTTTATTCCATTCCTCGGTTGAGGGGCATCTTGGTTGTTTCCAGTTTCTAGCTATTACAAATAAGACTGCTATGAACATAGATGAGGCTATGTCCTTGTGGTTTGTTGAGGAATAGTTTAGGTGGATACCCAGAAGTTGTATGGCTGGGTCTTGAGGTTGGGCTATTCCAAGTTTTCTAAGATATTGCCAGATTGATTTCCATAGTGGCTAAACAGGTTTTCATTCCCACCAGCAATGGAGGAGTGGTACCCTTTTTCCACAACCTTGCCAGCATGTGCTGTCATTTGAATTTTTGTTGTTAGGCATTCTGACAGTTGTGAGATGGAATCTCAAAATTGTCTTGAGTTGCATTTCTCTGATGATTAAGGATGCTGAGCATTTATTCAAATGTCTCACTGATTAGAGATTCCTCCCTTGTGATTTTTTTAGTTTAGCTCTGTTTCCCATTTTTTGATTGGATTATTTGGATTCTTTGTGTTTAATTTCTTGAGTTCTTTATAAATTATGGATATTAGCCTCTGTCTGAAATGGGGTTGGTAGAGATCTTTTCCCAATATGTGGGTTGCTGTTTTATTCAAATGGCAGTGTCCTTTGCCTTACAAAGCTTTTAAGTTTCATGAGGTCCCATTTAGTGACATCAAAAGATGGAGGATCTCCCATGCTCATGGATTAGCAGAATTAACATAATAAAAATGGCCATACTGCCAAAAGCAATATACAGATTCAATGCAATTCCTATCAAAATGCCAACACAATTCTTTATAGATCTGGAAAAGAACAATTCTCAACTTCATATGGAATAGCAAAAAACCCAGAATAGCTAAATCAATCCTGTACAATAAGAAAACATCTGGAGGTATGTATCACCATCCCAGATTTCAAGCTATATTACAGAGCAGTAGTAATAAAAACAGCATGGTACTAGTATAGAAACAAAACAGTGGATCAATAGAATTGAATTGAAGACCCAGAAATGAACCAACACACCTATGGTCACTTAATTTTTGACAAAGAAGCCAAACTCATACAATGGAAAAAGGATAGCATCTTCAAGAAATGGTGCAGGTCCAACTGGATGGCGACATGTAAAATAATGAAATTAGACCCATACTTATCACCTTGCACAAAACCTAAGTCTAAGTGGATCAAAGAACTTAACATAAAGCCCGACTCACTAAGTATAATAGAAAAGAAAGTGGGGGAAAGCCTTGAATTCATTGGCACAGGTGACAACTTCCTGAACAGAACACCAATAGCTCAGGCTCTAAGACCAACAATCAATAAATGGGACATCATGATTCTTTAAAATGTTTATCTATTATTTCCTTATGTCTCCATTGCCACCCTCTCCCTTCATTCCATCCTGGCCCCTCCCACACTCTACCCATTTCCCACCCCTCCCATGCCTCTGGTTTGGGGTGTCTCCATGTATCAGCCCCCCTTAGTTTGTTAGTCACATGAGGTCTAAGAGCTTCCTCCACAAGAAGCAAACAAGGCAGTTCCACTAGGGTGGGGTATCCCACTGACAGGTAAGCAAGTCCCTGTTCCTGCTGTTTTGGGATTATTGATTGTAGGATGGTTATCCTATACTATATATGCCATGTGCATCATTCTGAGTCTGAGTTAGCTCACTAATGATGAGCTTTTCTAATTCCAGACTTTTGGTTGCAAATTGCGTGATTCCCTTTTTTCTGATAGCTGAGTACTATTCCATTGTGTAAATATACCACAGTTTTTTTTTTTTTTAATCCATTCTTCAGTTGAAGGGCATCTGGGTTGTTTCCAGTTTCTATCTATTACAAGTAAAGCTGCTATGAACATAGTTGAGGAGATGTCCTTATATATTGGTGATATATACATAATATGTATATCTTTTGTATATATCCCCAAGAGTGGTATGGTTGGGTCTTGAAGTAAAACTATTCCAAATTTTCTAAGATATCACCACACTGATTTCCATCAGTGGTTGTACAAGTTTGATTTTTTTAATGACTCAACCTCTATGTAGTTTTGATGTATATTGACTTGTATTTCTGTGCTATTAGTAAAGTTTAACATTTTCATATGTTTATTAGCTTTTTATTTTTAATCTCTTGAAAATTATTCATATAGCTGATCAGTTTATTGTTCAAGGTTTTTGATGCTTATTGTTAAATTTTTTTATATCTTTGTATATTACAGATATTAATTATCTCAGAAAATCAATATAATATTTTCCCTTGGTGGTTCTTAGATTACACCTACAAAATCACAAAATTATGAAAGTGAAGGTAAAACTCTCTATGAGATAAAAGTACCAACAGAAAGGGATGGGAAAGAAAAGATAAAGCAGGGTAGTATGGGGGCATATGGTTAACACATAATATGTATATGTAAAGAAACTTAAAAGCCAATTTTTTAAAAAGTAGGAAACAATAGCTTCCAAAAATAATTAAGTTTGAGTTTGAATTCATCAGGGAGAAAATACATATTTTATTGACTCTATTAAAATTTGCTTTCTTTTATTATAATGATTATAAATCTAAATGAAGAAAGTACATTAAAAAACTAATGAACACATACATTTTCACATATACTGAAGGTATAACTTCCATTGTTGCATTATATGATCTTTGTGTAAGGTCTATGTGGAGAATGTGTTTATGAACAGTAAAGATTTCTTCACTACCAGACAAGTAGCAAGACTCTTAATACATACTTAGAAAAAACTTTTAAAACTTGTGATTGAAGAACCTAGGGTCAATTTCAACATGCTGTTCATATTTCTCTCTGAAAAGAGATTGAACAAAATCCTGGAAGATTGCGTAATCCTGTCACAGCCATTGCAAAATACAAACTGTTTCCTTTCCTTGAGACAAAACTAGAAAGACCCCAAAATTTATTTCCTCAATAAATCCAAGATACATGTTAGTTATTGATACTGAAAATACTGAGAGTAGGATATGTCAGGAGCTGATTGCTTCTGAGGCTCCTTTCTTCGTGTCCATCTGCCATTGTTAGGCCCTTAACATAAGGTGTTCAAGCATTGTCAAAAGTACTTTGAGAAAGGGGTTCTATAAACATGTAAGCTTCCTGAAAAGATATCCGTATTTTTGTAAAGTCTATGCTAAAGATGCACCCAGAGTTGCTTCTTGTTAACACCCAGCTTTTCCTTTTATCTGTTATTACTGACATGGAGTGAAGATTCCCTCATTGCTAAACGCCACTCTTCTTATATGGCCAGACTTCATATATAGTCCTATAAAGGTGATATTATTATTCCTGATAAGAGTTTTACAAACTGCCTGACTTAGTCCAAACAATTTTAAAAGTTAAAGAACTTAGATAGTTGATAGAAAACATACAGCTGTATGTAGTAAATCCTGTTCCCAAACATTGTGTATCTCAGGAGACAGGCCTGAGACAGATTTATGACCTCAGATAAGCTTTCACTCTAGAGATAAGACCAAATTCCAGGTGTGCCATAGAACCAATTAAGGACCTCATACTCCCCATGAACTCAAGAGATAATGAGGCTACTAAGGAAAGTCTAAATTTAGTGTGAATCTTAATGACAATATACACAAACTGTTTTATTATAATTCCTATACCTTGTCAGCTTTGACAGAATATGCTGTCATCTTTTAACTTGTGTATAGAAAAGCAATGTTTAACTGAGTATCTAAATATGTATTGATAAGTGTCCTCCTATTGCATTGGTTTTTCCTGTCCTGGTGATAAATGTCTTTGAACCATGAGGTAATTCTTTCTTTATGTAGAGAGCCCTCCTTTCAGGGTATAAAAAGAATAAACACCACAATAAACTTGTCCTTGCATCATAGCTTCATCCCTTTCTTCTTTCTTGTGTGAGTGTGTATGAGAGAGCCCCTCTGTCCTCATCCCTCTCACTATCTTTATGGATCAGGTAAAAATCTCAGAGCTCCAGCATCAACTTCTGAGATAAATTGGTCAAAATGTACTTTAGTCTGCTGAACACTCAGTGGGTGGGCTGCCGGCTCAGAGGCCAACAGCTTCCATTAAGTTACAGAACAAAGATCTATGTTCACAGCTTCTGATGCTGTTATCTAGGAGCGCCTTGTTCCAAAGTAAAAAGAATGCCACTTAAAAACTTTCCCAATCAGTTTGCAGAATGGCTAGTCTGAACTACTAAGATCAGATCACTGTCTCCCTTCCCCTTTTTCCTTTCTAAACTAAGCAACATGATTAGCTGACTCTTGCAGTCTCCAAATTTAGAAGGATTTTACAAGATAGATGTCAGTCTCTGAGAGTTGTGACTGACCCACTGAAGCCATGTCCACTCAAGGCATCCTGTGGGTGTCAAAGACTGCAACCTTTGACAAGGATAAATCTTTAATTATCATTATCATTAACATCATTGAAATGGTAATTAACAGTGCCATTTTATCCAAGGCTTATGAACAATTAGTCACAGTATAGGCTACACTGTTTTAAAATAAAACACAAGGGCCAATGGAAGAAAACCAGCAGTTCCTTTCAAAATGACCAAAGTCTTGTTCACCCTTTGACTCTAACCTTTCACTTGGTTCTTAGTTTGAGCCTTGCCTGAGAGATGGAAAGACTATTTTAGGTATCTCTTTTAGAAATAGAATGTATGTTTGAGACAGTAATATTTTGACATTTACTTACTATAAAAGTAACCAAAGATTCTGAAAAGTCATATTACATTCAGGAATTCATTTCTCAGATGAAAAACTTCAATCAACACTAATATTAAGAAGAGTAAGCATTTTGTTCAATGGGCATTGTTAATTTACAAATAGTGATATTTAACCAGCATTCTTTTAAGTATTATTATGAGTTTATTTGATACATCATGCAATACAAGTATAAACTAGTATCTGAATTATTATTCTCAAAAAAGCTGATAATGCAGGGCAGCTTGAAGGGATCAGAACATAAAGACAGGAATTTATGGTAACATCCTTGGCTCATTCAGTTGCTATTTGCCAAGCATTCTTGTGAATTTTTTAAATAGTAAGGAAAGGTAATCTCAGTTGATTTCATTTTTAATAGAATAATTTTACAAAAGTGAAGAAGGGTAGTAAACCTTGGTAGGAAGAAAACTTTTGTAAATTTTTTACAGGAAATACATTTCATTAAGTCTAAATCCCATGACTACTTATGAGCAGATTAATGGCCTATTTTAGCAGACTTTGTATTTCTTCTTTCTGAGTCTGTTAATTGAATCTGGTGACACAGAAACAAAAGCTGCTGGGCTAAAAGGTGTTTATGCCATGTAGCCAATCATACCTGGTGGGATTTCTCTTTCCACAGTTTCAGCCCTGAGGAGGTTTCAAGCAGCTGGTGTTCTATCAGAATTGTATGTCACATGACTTAGCAAACATAAATGTCCTGTAGCCAGCAGGACATTCCTGCAGTTTTCTTGCTGGTACTTCTTCTTGCTATTATTTTTGTCATTGTTGTTGTTGTTTGTGAATTAACTATTTTTATTGAGAACTGCGGAAGAAAAAAAATGCACCCTTTCCTGGTATCATGAAATTTGAGTAATGTTAATGGGAATTATGTGAGCATAAAGGAAATTCAATGGCAGCAGAATTTCACCTTTTGTGGCTTCTAAAATCAGCCTGAACTGTGAGCTGCTTTATAAGTTTGTTGAGCAGATTCAGAGTCTATGTAAGGATTGAATACATTTACCATGTGAATATTCTATTATACCAGCAGTCTTCAATATATTCTATTATACCAGCAGTCTTCAATGAAGTTCTGCTACTGTGAAATGAAGATTATTTTCAATATTCCAATAGTTTTTTTTCATTCAGAAATGAATCTTGCACTGTGGCGAAGTGTTTCTTTGAAGAACCTTGTGCAGTTATATAAAAGAGTACAGTTATAATTGGGTGTCATATGGGTTAGGTGAAAGACTATCCTAAAATACCAAAAACTATAAACGATGTAACCCCTTATCTAAATGTCAGAGATTTTTCATATAACCTATTTCTTACACTCCAGAAAACTTCTAGGTTACCTCAAATTCATAAGACAAAGTAAGATCTCTCTTATCAATTTTATAGTGTACTGTTTAGAGAATATTAAAAAAGAGGACTGTAGTGAAATCATACAGACTATATGTAAGAATACCTCCAACTTAGAATTAGTTAGAACAAGAGATATATAATCTATGAATAGAGGGAGTAAATTCTATAATTCCTGATAATATGTGCACATCTTCAAAAACAGGATAATCAATAAGTTGCAAATCACTAAATGAGAATTGGGACTAGGCATCCAGAATAAATCACTGATATGTTCCCAGAAAATTACTTGTCATTTAATTAATCCATTATTCCATCTTTAAATTGCATAATGCAAAATATCTTCTTAACACTTCTTTAGCAAAGATAGTAAACATAAGCAATAAAGCACTTTATAAAGGAAAAATATTTCTGGTTGCCATCACCATCATTCATTACTGTAGACATCACTGTTATCATATCCACCAGCATCACTATCATCTAGTCACCTTCAGAATCAACATCTGTAGAAAAAAAATAGCTAATGAAACTATTTAACCAGTATTTATATTATCTTTAATTTATTTGGCGGTGTTAATACTTAACCCACCATTATAAATGAATACTCACTGACACCGGGTGGATTTTAACAAGCCTATGTCTGGGTTGTGCAATCCTAGCCCATCTAAGCTAGCTCATAATTCTATTACCCAAATATAACCCCATAAATACATATGTCCCTTTGGACTATTATTCTCCACACTAAGCTGATGTTCCAGGCCATGTGGAAGGATCTTCTTTAATCTACCCCATGGCGTGTCCTCCTTGTTTGCTCCTGGCTTCTTCTCCAGTCTTCTTCCTCTCCCCAGATGCTCTGTATCTCTCTAAAAAGCCCATGAACCTTAGTCCTGCCTATCTCTTTATTTAACCAATCAGAGACAATTAAGTAACAGACAACAAACAAGACCAATCAATATTTAGAATGCTTAACACCACCCCATCAAACATCATTATTTCTACCATCAGAACTATCACCATCAGTGTCCTCTTTCTCCTCATTGACCTTACCATCACTGTATTCTTGCCCACTCATTCTTCTAGATACGATGTAAGAGCACTCTTAAACCAACAATAGCAACTACACTTTGTTGAGAAGAACCTCACTTATAATGTGTTTATTACAATTCAAAGAAGAGTAATGTAGTAGTCATATTTCTATCTGGGTTTTAACTATTACCAAAGAAAAAGAATTACAATTAAAGACTATAAATTAAAAATAAGGATAACAAAGGAAAAGAAAAAACAATTCAGTGTCCTCTCTAATAAATTCTAGTATACTGTTTAGGGTCAAGGTGCCACAAAAATCATGGAAGATATATTTACATAAAGCATTTGGCTCTTCTTCTTGTATCATGTATTGATGAAATGGAAGAGAATGTACTGCTGTGAGACTATGCATAATGGCTCTTCTCTTTAGTGATCTTGTTTAATTTCAGTGATGTTTCTTATGTCATGTTAGAATATTGTAATGATTCCCTATGCCTGAATTTAGTTTCTTTAAGTCACCTCAGTTTCAAACTTTTTATTACAGTCAGTAGTTCTTCCTCTTTCTTCAGAAAATCCAGGAATGTGCTCTTTTATTAGACAGTACTGAACTTAGATTTTTTTTGAAATCCTTTCTACCAAGATCCTCAGGGGGAAAAAAAAAAGAAATCCCTGATACCAATAATGTAATCTATGAATCTATAATTTGAAGTAAATATACAAATGTGAATATCAATGTAGAAATGACCACAGCCATAGTTACTCTGAATTGTTACTATGTACTTAGAAGATGATTTCTTTCTACAAATTCTCAGTGATTTTAGAAATTTAGCTCTAAATCTCTAAATTTATATTTGTACACACAATCTATATTAACAGTCTTAAAATAACTCTAAATAATTGAATTAGAATGAACATTAATTTAAAATTATTTCATTTTATATATTTATTGGTGTGTGGCAGATTATGTTTTTGGAATTGGTATGAATATACTTAGCCATAGTCATGGAGCTCAGATGACAGTTTGAAAGTCAGTTTTGTCCTTGTCATATTGAACTCTGCTATTGAGGTTTGTCAGAAAGTACACTTACATACTAGGACATTTCAGGAGTCCTCAGTAAGTTCCTCCTACGTGACACATGTAGCCAGCATTCAAATAGTAATCCTAAAATGTGTTGTGATATCCTAGTTGCCACAACAGTACCATAATGCAAGAGCTGGGCTTTCAGAATATCTCTCTCCATGTTGTGTTGCTACTTCATTGATTATTCTACAGCTGTCCTTGCAGATGCATCTAGACCTTTACTGCCTAAAGAAACAGGAAAAGAAGGATTCCAAGATGGCGGCGGCCCACACAGACACATTTTGAACATGGGAAAAACAGCTATAAAACCACAGAGTTATAAGACTCTGAGCAACAATTTGAGTGGTGTGAACCCGCTGGGTTTCACCCAGCGACCCAAGGACCATTAAAAGTCCCTGGGCAGAACTCTCATCCCCTCTCTCGGACACTCAGCAAAACAGGAACCATTGAAGTCACTGGATCCGGGAATTGGGAATCATCACCAGGAGAGGGAAAGGGTAAGAGTGACTCAAATACTCAGCGGGCAGCTCCAAAACCCAGACAGGTTTACTCACCTGCCTTCTGGGATCTCAGATCCCACACAGGCATTCTGGCTATTTAGGGAAGGGTTGATGGAGCAATGGGAGAGGGATGTTCTCTGAGTGGAACCACAGCACTATCTGAGTGGCTGCAGCTCCACTGCAGTGTACCAGAACTTGGAAGACAGTGGCCTCAACTGCCAGTATCCAAAGTCAGCTCCAGACAGACATAGGTGGAGCACTGGCAGAAAGATGGGTGGCCGGGTTGGAAGGCAGATTTGTTCTCCACAGGGTAAAGCCTTTGGCAGTTTGTGGGTTAATATCAGACTTTTTTGCTAGTTTTGGCCCTTCCTGTGGGAAATCATATCTTCAGCATATATAGTTCCACCCCTGGAAGAGTGAGGTTTTGAACTGGGGGGAACTGCTGTACTCCTTCCCTGTAAGAGTCAGATCCTTTCAGGACTCCAGCTGGTGGACTCATCCCCCAAATTTGGGACCTCCAGAGTGCACAGCATCTGTGCCTGGAAACACAGGACCATACCAGCAGAGATGCTATATGCAGAATACCCAGTGTGCAACATAAAGAGTTCTGATTTATGACCAGTGAAACAATCCCAGGCAATTCCTCATTGCCTGGGAGTGGGCTATACCAGCTCACAGTGATTCTGGCTATTAGATACACATTGACCTTGAGAACCCTTGAGAGCAGGTGGGGAGGACCACAAACACAGTCTCAACACATAAGCAGGGGAGCTACAACCCCACCCAACAGTCTGCGGCCTGCCAACCTGCATTGTCATTTATACGAAGACCAGTGGGATCCCATGAAACTACAGAAACATATCCCACCACAACCCCTCACCTGAGTCCCCAGTTGGGACAAAACAGGAAGGGGTGAGATCTGGGAGACACATTGACAACCTCCACACAAGGCCTCATCCAGCCTATGGAGAGCTACAGATCACCAAGCGATACCACTGCTACACCAAAGAGCCCCGTTTGGAACTGAGGCCAGAATGCACCAAGAACAAAGAGTTAAGAACAGTCAGATGGCTAAAGGTCAACGTAAAAACAGAAACAACAGAAGTCAGGGAAATATGACTCCAACAAAATGCAACTATGCTACTACAGCAAGCTCTGACCAGGTCACCACAGCTGAAACATATGAAAACAATGACAATTCTACATTCTGGAAAGGGATGGAGTCCTTTCAAGAAGAATTTAAATCTATGAAGGAAATCAAAGAGTCCACAATTTTACAAGCGAAAGCAATGAAGAATACCATTAGAGAGCTCCAAGCCAAAGAAACTCAACTTAAACAGGAAAGAGGCAATTCAATGAAAGATTTAAAAGACATGAAAGATTTCCAGGCAAAAACAAGCAAATTGGAGTAGGAAATGTATAAATCAAATAAAATCTTTCAAGACATGAAACTGGAAATGGAAACAATAAAGAAAATGCAGTCAGAGATAAGAGCAGAAGTAGAGAATTAAGGGAAGAGAACAGGAAATACAGACATGAGTATCAAAAATAGGATACAAGAGAGGGAAGTCAGGGTCTCAGGCATGGAAGATTCGATGGAAGAAATCAGTACAACAACCAAAGAAAATGAGAAAGCTAAAAAAGTTCTCACCCATAGCATCCAAGAAATCAAGGACTCAATGAAAAGAAAGAAACTAAGAATTATAGCCATAGAGGAAAGAGAAGAAACCCAACTCCAAGGTCCAGGAAACATCTTCAACAAAATCATAGAAGAAAACTTCCCAAACTTAAAGAAAGAGATGCCAATAAAATTCCAAGAGGCTTTCAGAACACGAAACACATTAGATCAGAAAACAAACTCCTCTCGCCACATAATAATAGAAACTCCAAATGTATAGAACAAAGAAAGAATATTAAAATCTGTAAGAGAAAAAGGTCAAGTAACATATAATGGTAGACCCATCAGAATTACACCTGATATCTCCTCAGAAAATTTAAAAGCCAGAAGGGCCTGGACAGATGTCCTACAAGCCCTGAGAGAACATAGGTGCCCAGCCAGACTACTATACCCAGCAAAACTCTCTATCAACATAGATGGAGAAAACAAGGTATTCCATGACAAAATCAAATTTAACAATATCTACCCACAAATCCAGCCCTACAGGAGATCCTAGAAGTAAAATTCCAACCCAAAGAAGATAACTACACTCAAGAAGACAGAGGAAACAGAAAACTCCATGGGAACTAAACCAAAGGGAACATAGAACCACCACCTACAAGAAAGAATTGGGAAATAACAACCTCTGGTAACTAATATCCATCAATATCAATGGACTCAACTCGCAATAAAAAAACACAGGCTTACAGATTGGATACTTAAACAAGACCCATCATTTTGCTGCTTACAAGAAACACATCTTACAAACAAAGATAGACACTACCTCAGAATAAAGGGCTTGGAAAAGGTTTTCCAAGCAAATGGAACCAGGAAGCAAGCTGGAGTAGCCATCTTAATATCACACAAAATAGACTTCCAACTGAAGTTAATCAAAAAAGATAGAGAAGGGCATTGCATACTTGTTAAGGGAAATATTCATCAAAGAACATCTCAATATTGAACATCAATGCCCCAAATACAAAGGCACCTACATTTGTAAAAGAAACTTTTCTAAAAATTAAATCGCACATTGATCCACACACATTGGTAGTGGGTGACTTCAACACCCTACTCACAACAATGGACAGATCATCAAGACAGAAACCAAACAGAGAAATAATGAGCCTAACAGAGCTCATGAACCAAAAAGTCCTAACAGATATCTACAGAACATTTTATCCAAACACAAAAGAATACACCTTCTTCATAGCACCACACGGAAACTACTCCAAAATCGACCATATAGTTGGACACAAAGATAGCCTCAACAGATACAAGAAAATTAAAATAACCCCTTCTATCTTATCAGTCCACCATGGCATAAAGCTGGAATTCAACAGCAAAAGAATCAACAGAAAGCCTACACGCACATGGAAATTGAACAACTCTTTACTGGATGACTATGAGGTCAGGGAAGAAATAAGGAAATCAAAGTGTTCTTAAAATTCAATGAAAATTAAGGCATCATACACACAAACCTATGGGATACATGAAAGCTGTGCTATGAGGAAAGTTCATAGCACTAAGTGCCTTCAAAAAGAAAATTGTGACAGTTCATATTAGCAAATTAACAGCTAAATTAGGTGAATTGGAAAACAAAGAAGCAAACACATCCAAGGGAGCAGAAGGTAGGAAATCATCAAAGTTAAGGACAAAATAAAGCACTTAGAAACACAAAGAACATCCAAAAATCAAATAAACCAAGAGTTGGTTCTTTGAGACATTCAACAAAATAGAAAAACCCTTATCCAAATTAACTAAAAGGCAGAAGGAAAAAAACCAAATTAACAAAATCAGAAATGAAAAGGGAGAAATAACAACAGGCATTGAAGAAATCCAGAGAATCTTTAGGTCCTACTTTAAAAATCTACACTCCACCAACTTTGAAAATTTAAGTAAAGTGGACAATTTTCTTGATAGATTCCACCTACCAAAGCTAAATCAAGATCAGGTTAACAGATTAAACAGCCCTATATCCTCTAAGGAAATAGAAATAGTCATTAAAAATCTCCCAACCAAAAAAAACCCAGGACCATATGTTTTCAGCACAGAATTCTACCAGATCTTCAAAGAAGAGCTAATACCAATACTCTTCAAACTCATTCACAAAATAGAATCAGAGAGAACACTGTCAAATACATTCTATGAGGCCATGGTCACCCTGATTCCTAAACCACACAAAGACCCAACAAAGAAAGGGAACTCCAGACCAATATCCCTCATGAACATGGATGCAAAAATACTTAATAAAACACTGGGATACAGAATCCAAGAACACAGTAAAATTATCATACACCATGATCAAGTAGGCTTCATCTCAGGAATGCAGAGATGGTCCAATTTATGATAATCCATCAATGTAATTCACCATATAAGCAAGATGAAAGAAAAAAAAACACATGATAATCTGGCTAATTGCGGAAAAAAGCATTTGACAAAATCCAACACCCCTTCACGCTAAAAGTTCTGGAGAGAACGGGCATACAAGGACCATTCCTAGAAGTAATAAAGGCAATATACAGCAAGCCAGTAGCCAACTTCAAATTAAATGGAGAGAAACTTGAAGCATTTCCGCGAAACTCAGGGACAAGACAAGGATGACCACTTTTGCCATATCTCTTCAATATAGTACTTGAGGTTCTTGCTAGAGCAATAAGACAGCTTAATGAGATCAAAGGGTTACAAATTGGAAAGGAAGAAGTCAAATTATCCCTATTTGCAGATGATATGATAGTATACATAAGTGACCGCAAAAAAAAAAAAAAAAAAAAAAAACAATTCCACCAGAGAACTCTTACAGCTGATAAATACCTTCAGCAAGGTGGCTGGATACAAAATTAATTCAAAAAAATCAGAAGACCTTCTTTATACAATAAATGAATGGGCTGAGAAAGAAATAAGGGAAACAACCCCCTTCACAATAGCCACAAACAATATAAAATACCTGGGGGTATCTCTTACAAAGCAAATAAAGGAACTGTACAACAAGAACTTCAAGCCCTTGAAGAAAGAAATTGAAGAGGCCATCAGAAGATGGAAAGATCTCCTATGCGCATGGATAGGTAATATCAACATAATAAAAATGGCCATCCTACCAAAAGCAATATACAGATTCAACGCAATTCCTATCAAAATACCAACAAAATTCTTTTTTTGGTATTCTTAATTTCATATGGAATAACAAAAAACCCCAAATAGCTAAATCAATCCTGTACAATAAAAGAACATCTGGGGATATCATCATCCAAGATTTCAAGCTATACTACAGAGCAATAGTAATAAAAGCAGCATGGTACTGATATAGAAATGGATCAGTGGATCAATGGAATCAAATTGAAGACCCAGAAATGGACCAAGACACCTATGGTCACCTAAATTCTAACAAAGAACCCAAAACTGCACAATGGAAAAAGGACAGCATCTTCAAAAATTGTGCTGGTCCAACTGGATGCCCACATGTAAAAGAATGAAATTAGACCCATACTTATCACCTTGTACAAAACTTTAGTCCAAGTGGATCAAAGACCTTAACATAAGGCTGAACACTCCAATTCTACTAGAAGTGAAATTCGGAAAAAACCCTACAACTCATTGGCACAAGTCACAACTTCCTGAACAGAACACCCACAGCTCAGGACCTAAGACCAACAATCAATAAATGTGACCTCATAAAACTGAAAAGCGTCAGTAAGGCAAAAGACACTGTCATTTGAATAAAATGGCTGCCTACATATTGGGAAAAAACTTCACCAATCCCACATTTGACAGAGGGCTAATATCTAAAATTTACAAAGAACTCAAGAAATTATATGCCAATACCAAATAATCCAATCAAAAATGGGGAAAAGAGCTAAACAGGGAATTCACAAAGGAGGAATTCCTAAAGGCCGAGAGACACTTGAGGAAATGCTCAGCATCCTGAACCATCAGAGAAATGCAACTCAAGACAACTCTAAGATTCCATCTCACACCTGTCAGAATTGGTAAAATCAAAATCTCATATGACAGCACATGCTGGTGAGGGTGTGGAGAAAGGGGAAACCTCATCCATTGCTGGTGTGAGTGCAGGCTTGTGCAACCACTATGGAGGTCATTCTGGTGATATCTTAGAAATCTTGGAATAGCTCTGCCTTGGGACCCAGTCATACCACTTCTGAGTATACATCCAAATGTTTCCTCACCAAATCACAAGGAAGTTTCCTCATCTATGTTCATAGCAGCCTTATTTGCAATAGGTAGAAACTGGAAACAACCCAGATGTCCCTCTACCAAGGAATGGATTAAAAAACTATGGTATATCTACACAATGGAATACTACTCAGTCATCAGAAACAATGAAATTATGCATTTTGCAGCCAAATGGATGAAACTAGAGAAGCTCATCCTGAGTGAGCTAACCCAGACTCAGAAGGATGCACAAGGCAACTATTTACTTATAGTCGGATTTTAACCACATAGTATAGGATATCTATACTACAACCATTTTACCAAAGGGAACACGTACATAGACTTTTTCTTTTCTTTTCTTTTCTTTTTTCTCATGTCAATGACACTTTTCCCTAGTAGTGCTGCCTTGTAGGCCCCCAGTATATGAGGAGGCTCTTGGCCCTCATATGACTGCTGAACTGGGGCAGGGGACTGTTATGTAGGGACATTCCACTCCATAGGAATGGGATGGAAGTGTTAGGGGGTAGAGGTTGGTAGTGTGACTGGGAAGGGTGGAAAGAAGACACTAATATGTAAATGTAACCTGAAGCAATAAATAAATACATTTAAATAAAAAACAACAGGAAAAAAGGTAAAACAATGTAGTTCAAGTACATTAACTGTATAAAACACCAATGAACTACTAATGTTAGGTTAAATATGGGATGGAAGACATGCTAATTATCTTAAACAACCTCACAATTCTTTTCGAATTTCTGTACTCAGAGATGTAGAATGTTGAAAAATGACAAGTGACAAAAGACTCTGGATGCTTCTTTTTTCATCGAAACAGATTTGAATTCTCACAGTAGGATTTCTCTGTTAGTCTCTTCTTATTGTTTTCATCTCTAGTAATGCTAATGTTTGGCACATGCTATGAAAATCTCTGTCCACCTATGTCTTAATAAATTGTGATAGGTAAGTTATATTGTTTTCAATTTTCCTGATACACTAATAATATATAAGTAATAATATATGAATAGAAAAAAGAAATCATCACATTTTAGGAATAACTGGCTGATGGATAGTCATTCATTTTCTGTTGTCTTTACAGGTGTGTCCTGTTGAAAACTGCAAATTAATTATTTAATGTAGTTATTAGTAATTATAAACTGTAATATTAGGCCAGCAGAGTAGCCAGAGGCTTGGCAGAGGAGCAGGCAGCCTGGCCTGAGTGACTTAACCGGTTCCCTAACTTATCCTGGAGAAAGAGCCCCAGGACCAAAGGGGGCCTACACCACCTATAACCTGAACTCTGTTAATTAATATAAGTTGTTATATTAGGCTGGCAGAATTACCGGCGGTTTGGTGGGAGATTCGCCTGGGCTCAGGTGGAGTCTAGGAATCCAACAGCCCGGGACTGCCTGGACTGAGGGCCTATAAGCTGCCGCAGTCTTTTCCCAAATAATTAAACACTCCAAGACCTTTTAATATTTTAACGCTTAGCCTTTAGATGGGCAGACTCTTAATTAGCTACTCTAAGTTAACCCCAAACCAACATGTGCCTGTGAGTACCTTCTAGACTTCTCCAGACGTCTGTCTCCTTCTGTGTCTCCTGGCGGAAAGAGAGAGAGTCTCTGTGTGTGCAGAATTCCCGCTGATCTGAGGAAGTCCCGCCTTCCTATACTCTTTCTGCCCAGCTAATTGGCCATAATCGACTTTTATTAACCAATCAAGAGAATGCCTCAGAAGGGGCGGTAACCAGATCTCAGCATTGAATTCAATGTATCAGAAACAATATTAGACCTTTCCTCAACATCTCCCCCTTTAAGTCTAGCAAAAGGCTCCTCTTCTTAACAATGAACACAATACAGTAAAAATAACAATAAATACAATGAAAACAATTATGAAAACTAAAAGGTGTGACATATATCTCTCTTGATGAGTTTAAGGATCTATACCTAATTCAACTTCCATCATAACTTACATTATTAACTAAACCATCTTAATCTTTAAAACATCCTTTTAATTCCTAGATGATTTAAAATTTACTGTGATGTTATAACTATGTAATCTTCAATCATATCAGAAACCTGAGAAGGATAAATATATCTGAAGAGATAGGAAGTGCAGAGCAAGCAACTTCCAAAACAATGAAATGACAGACAACTGGCTGCCTAGACAGTCCCAAGTTTCTAGAACACTGGAGCATCATCTTCAGCCTTTTGGCCAAGCATGTCTCAAAGACTTAGTTGTGGAGCAGGAAATAAGATTTGCCCATTCTGTCTTTGCAGAATCAGGCCATTAATTTACCTGCATTGAGCTCTGGTCCATTTTTGGACTGTATATAGTCTGTTGAGATAGCAGGGGCATTCTGCCCTGTAGGAATTATCTCCTGATGGGAGATTTCTTGATGCTCTTTGTCTCCTTCCAAGTCCAATGGGAACTGTCAGGAGCTGACAGTCTCATGTCATAGAATTTTTAAAATAACAAAAGTATCTTTAAATGCCATATTCTACAGATCTCTTGAAGTTATTGAAGACAATCTATCCATATCCATTGAGTAAGCAAATGTCGCTTGTCTCTAACAACTTAATATCTGATTAACTTAGAACCTCTGAAATTCACTAACTTAATTATCCTAATAAAATCACAAGTTTGAATGACTATCAACATGCATTTTTTAAATTATCCTAAACAACTCAAGTTCAATTGAAATTTTATAACGACTATGCCTTCAACCCCATCAAAGACATAAGAAGAGATAAAGTTATTATTTGAGTAGGAAGCATAGGAAAGCAGCTTCCCAAAAGAAATATGACAGTTTGTGACAGTTACTGTCAAAAGGACTAGAACTTCACATTGTAAATTTAAAATTACATAGGTACAATACCTAGTCAAAATATATCCTTAATTTTGTATCAATATACAAAGATCTATAGGAGTAGATTCAATAATCTACCCTTTTATCTTATCAATTCTATACTATATACCCATATTTCCTCTCTCACTTTGCTTAACAAGACCATATAATGATTTGTAACCATTCCCCCTAAACGACATCTATAACCCATCAAATAACCAAAGAATCATCCACCCCACATTTTGGGAATGGGACGTTGTTCTCTTAAAACTTCTTCCTGCTGAATTGGGACGCAGAAAACCTGTTTAGGGGCCAAATAAAATGAAAAATAATGGTTAAGCAAGTAAATTGTCACATTTCTTGTCCAGTCTCTAGGTGCTCAGCTATTTGAATGTTCTGAGTAATTTGTAGTTCGAAGCTGGACATTGGTAGGAAAGTTCAGAAGTTTATTGATGTCCTGTCTGGAACAGTCTTTGAGGCTGGGCCATCTCAGCAAGCTGTTTGAAGTTGTTCTGGATGTAGATTTTGGAGGAAAGAGCTATTGAGACAGTCTATGAGGCTGGATCATTTGGGTTACTTGTCTTGTCTTCTTTGGACTCAGGTGCCATTGTTCTGAAACTATATAATTTCTCACAAGTAACATGTATTTATGCAATTAACAAAATGCATTAGATGTGCAGGATGCACAAATCAATGAAGGAATATTTCCTGTTCTTTGAACAGAAGAAAGACATTTGTAAGTCTCCATTCATGTCATAAAAAGATGGCAAGTAGTTTCTTTCCTAGGGCAAATTGTCTTTTGGACAATAGAAGAAAAACATTTTTTTTTATTTTTCAAAAGAAATCTTGAAATTTTGAAACTAAAATTTATCTTTAAGGGTATATAAAACATAATAATCTTAACTTTCTATCAACACCTATTATAGCAAAACAATATTAAATATCTATCAATATCTATTGATATAACAAAATAATCTTAAGTTTTTAATAATAAAAGACAAAAAAATAGTGTGAGGGAAAGAAGAAAATCCCTGAATCCAGTTCACAACACATAACATATATCCGTTCATCCTAGATGACAACAAACAATCACAACACATAACATAACACACACAAAAACTTCCATCCCATCTTTTGGGAATGTAGTGTAAATATTTTTGTGTACCCTTCAAAAATTGAGATATTGGCCAATTCCCGGGAAAGTTACCTATAGCTTTTGTTGTCCAGTCTCTGTAGGATCGATCATTTTTTGGACTGGAGCTTTTAAAAATGATTTGCATGCAAAGTTTTTAAGAAAACAGTGATTGAAGCAATATGTAGGGTTGAATCTTCTGGCCCATTTGTCTTGTTGTTATTGTCATTCAGTCCTTGGCTCTGAAAATAAATTTTTGCTCTAAATTTGAGCAAGTGGAAGGCATAGAACAACTTTGTAAGTCCATTTTAAGGCATAAGCTCTATCCATCCTGGATAAAAGATTGGAATATTATGAACACCATAAACTCTGTCCATCCTGGATAAAAGAGTGAAATATCATGAACACCATAAACTCTGTCCATCCTGGGTAAAAGATTGGAATATCATGAACACCATAAACTCTGTCCATCCTGGATAAAAGATTGGAATATCATGAACACCGTAAACTCTGTCCATCCTGGATAAAAGATTGGAATATCATGAACACCATAAACTCTGTCCATCCTGGATAAAAGATTGGAATATCATGAAAACCATACATTTAATAAAATATTCTTACCATGCAAAGACATTCATATTTCAGCTAATGGGAGGTTTTCCCTGGTCAGATCTAATCTTTATAAGTTTTGTTGGTAACCACATTTTTTCATTCCCTGTAGACACATAGGCATAACCACGTCCCCATCTTAAAGCCATTGCAGGTTTCCACTCTAAGGTTAACATATCCTTATAATATATTGGTTGATTTAATTCCTCAGTTTTTTTGTATAACCCATGTCTCTCAGCTGCAGTGGTACCCTTTTCATCAACATTTATGAAATTCAAAGTTAGCAATGCATTGTGTAATCTATCCCTGGGATTCTTTAATTACCCCTTTTGTTTAAAAAGCATCTCTTTTAAGGTATGATTAGCTTTTTCTACAATTGCTTGTCCTGTAGGATTGTGTGGTATACCAGTAACATGCTTTATATTATAATATGCAAGGAATTGCTTCATCTTATTAGATACATATGCAGGAGCATTATTAGTCTTAATTTGTGCAGGTACACCCATAAATGCCATTATTTCTAACAAATGTGCAATAACACAATCAGCTTTTTCAGAACTTAAAGCAGTTGCCCATTGAAACCCTGAGTATGTACCAATGGTATGATGTACTTACTTTTATTTTCCAAGTTCTGCAAAGTGAAAAACTGTTGGGATAGTGTTAAGCATGCTAAAAGTTAATTAATTGGTCCTGCTTGCTGTCTGTTACTTACATTGACTCTGATTGGTTAAATAAAATGCCGAGGCCTGAGATTGGGCAAAGACAGAGAAAGGTGGGACTTCCTGTGATTAGAGCAGGAAGCCTTTGCTTTAGACAGAGGATTAGTGCATTCCAACTAGCAGAAGGGAGAAGAGCATTCCAGTCAGGAGCAGCAGGACAGAGGCACACATCATGGGTTAGAGAAAAGAACCTCATTCCACATGGCCAGGAACATCGGCATATCATGGAGAATGGCAGTCCAAGGGGATGTATGTATATATGGGGTCATATTTGGATAGTAAAATTAAGAGCTAGCTTAGATGGGCCAAGAATTCACAACTCAGGCCAAGGAATGTTAAAATCCACCCATGGTGTCTGTGTGCTCATTTTTAATGTCTGCTTAAAGGTTAACAACTGCCAAGCCAATTAACAATAATATAAATACTGTTTAAATAATTTAATTAGCCATATTTTCCTTTTTACAAAAAAAAAAAAACATCCATTTGCCAAATTTCATTCTTTTTAGTACCTCTAGGGTTACTACCAGCAAGTAATGGAATTTGGTTATACAGAGAACACGTAGGACATTTTTTAATTATTTCCCTGGCTTGTTGCCAGGTAATAGAAATTTTTTTCTTTAAACCTGAACTGTTAACATGATGTTTCTGATGAAATTTTGAGGCTTCCAACACATTTCCTATGAGTAATTGGTCAATTTCCTCATTTCCTTGTGCCAGTGGACCTGGCAAACCTGTATGGGATCAAATATGGGTTATATATAATGGATTATTTCTACCTCTGATGACCTGTTTCAATTGTATAAATAAAGAAGTTAATTCTGTGTTATCGGGAATAAATTCAGCAGTTTCTATATGCAACACAACACTTTCTGCATATAGAGAATCCGTAATTATGTTAAGAGGCTCTGGAAAATCTAAAAACACCATAAGGATTGCATACATTTCTGATTTTTGAACTGAGGTATATGGACTTTTGATTACCTTGCTGATTTTGTCTGTCTTATAGCCTGCCATTCCCATCTTATTAGCATCAGTATAGAAGGTTGGTGAATCAGGAATTGGTGTTCCCTTTACAATACGAAGAAGAATCCAATTAGTTCTTTTTATAAATTGTATACGTTTGCTTTTTGGAAATTTGTTATTAATTTCTCCCAAAAAATTACTGCAAGCTCTTTGCCAATCTTCATTGATTACCCACAGTGAC
>CAJQZJ010000637.1:1882137-1895321 GCA_907164525.1 Lophiomys imhausi | reverse complement strand
TGAGGTCATTACCTCAAATTCCTTGTGTGAGATTCTATTTAAGAAATATATTTATCCCTCTCAGGTCTCTGAGGTGGTTGAAGAATAGATAGATAGAGTCTCATAGTTAAATTTTGAGTTGTTTAGGAATCAAGAGGGTGTTCTGGATCTAAGAAGATATTTTTAAAATTATGAGGCAAGTTAGTATGAAAGCTGAGTTAGATATAGAACTTTAAACTCATGGAGATGGTTAGATAGTAGAATGTTAAAGTCAGGTGCCAAATACATATGGACTGGACATTGGGAATGTATGCTAAGCCATATAACTCTTATAATCGTGGCCTATTTATTTCTGTTGTTTTGTATTGTATTTATAGTTATAAGAAAAAGAACCATTATTTGGACTGAAAGGGAGAGCTGTTGGGGGGAAAAATAAATACCTTAAACTTAAAAAATAAAGAAGGGAAGAGGATGGTGGGGTTGAGGGGGAGGAGGGTGGAAGGGTGGGACTGGAGGGGGGAGTAGGGAGGGGATTGTGATTGAGATGTAACTTGAAGAAATAAAAAATAAATTATTAAAAAAAAAAAAACTTTGCAGAATGAACATCTGGCCTATATCAAGATCTATTGGAACAGAAACAGTGGTTTCAGTCCAAAGCTTAAGGGACACAAATACCCATAATAGGATCAATTAGAGGTTACCATAGGTTTAAGTGTCCTGTCAAATGCTCTAGCATTAGAAAGGCCAAGGTTCAACAGGCGCAGAACACTACTCCTCTCCCATCAAACACTTGCCCCTTTAGCATAACCTTGAGGAACATTTCTTCTCCGGAAAGGAGTTTGCAAGTGTTTCTTCACTAGCTGAGGAAAAAACGGGAGTGTGACTAAACCAGTAAATAAGCAACAAAATCTGACAGATAATAGGTAAATGAAGGTGCTTATCAGACAATTTCAGGCAAAAGTTAATAAGCGACATATGCAAATATATCTAGATAACATGCTAAAATAATTTAATATCTATGTAAATGAAATTGATAAAAACTTTTTTCATTTTTAAGTGTTTCTGTAAGTAATCTCATAGAGAAATAGATAATTTAAATTTTATCATTATTTCTTACATTGTTCCTTTCTGAATTATCTTGTGTAATTGGCAGCATTCTGAACAGACAATTATACATTCATTTAAAAGCATAATTAATCCTCCTATCATTGCTTATAAGATAACATAAAGACAGTTTTTGTCTTTATTATAGAACAATAGGAATTATGGGAGAATCACCTAAAACACAGTGACATAATGTGAAATAAAATTAATCTTTAGGTAATTTATTTCTTGAGAATGCATTTTAAATGGGGACCTGATTATGTACAACCATCGTATCCGCTGATGATGAAGAGTAATTGATTTCCTCCAATCACTTACTCATGCCAAATTGTGATTGAAATTCCTTCTAAATGTATCCCAGAAGGTGTGTTGCTGAATTACCTCACTAAACAATCATTTTAGAAAACCATTACCAGGTAAAAGGATTCTTCATTCATTGGTAGGGAATGTGAATCTGATTTCTTTCACCGAACACTACACAGAATGGAACATGACACAGCAGACTATGTATTTGTCTTTAATTTCTACAAATCCATAATAATGTTTACTTTCTACAGGATGAAGTTATATTTGAATATAATTGCTTGGTCTAAAACACAACTCAAGTATATTTCATAGAGGATATTTAGGAGCCAACTTTCTAATTCAGAACATCCTAATAAACAGATTTGATCTATATTTTCTCGACACACTAATTCTGAACAAAAAGTTAGTATGGTTTGAAAGGCTTTGCATTGCTTGATTTTATAGTTATTTTTTGAAATAAAATTTTTTACCAAAATTATATTTGAAATTTTATTTTTATTTAGTGCTATGGACAATAGCCAGACCCTTAGTTACTAAGCAAGCATCAGTCACCAGTTCAAGTTCTTAACAATTTCTGAATTCTCTTTTTAAAATATGAAGTTCAAAGTAAGAATTATATTCTGGGGGGGCTGGAGAGATGGCTCAGAGGTTAAGAGCACTGCCTTGTTCTTCCAAAGGTCCTGAGTTCAATTCCCAGCAACCACATAGTGGCTCACAGCCATCTACATTGAGATCTGGTGCCCGAGCATATATGTAGACCAAATACTGTATACATAATAAATAAATAAATGTTTAAAAAAAGAATTATATTTTGTAATAATTGAACAATTTCTATACTTGAAATTGTTCCCATGGATGATTATTTAATTAATGAATGAACTAGATTTAGTTGAATGTACATTTTAAAAAGATTATTGAGATTCGTTTGGAACATTATGTTGGAAGTCATTTGGCATCCCCACCCCATATGAAACTCATTCCCTAGGTTGCTGTACAATGAGGCTAAGACTGTATTCCACTTGTTTCATTATATGGTGGCATATCTTTGTTTTTACTCTTTTCCACCATCCTTTAAATTCCATCAAAGATATCCAAAGTTTTACATTTGTTATTTTAATTGGGAAGGCATACTTAATCCCTTCGTAGGCTCTCACAGTACCAGTCTCTGCTTCATCATCTTAAACAAAACTTATACAACCTTTTTAAAAATTATCCTTACAGATAAAAACCAACTCAGAACACAGTATTTACTCCTAGAGACTGAGGGAAAAAGTACATTTCACCAAAAGCCTGTATAACCAAAGCAAGAAGGCAGATACTCATTACTTTTAAAAAAATATGATTTATAAAGGCAGCTGGGAGCTTCATACTATCTGTTATATTTATCCAGAAACCTGAATTAGTAACATGAACATCATGTGAATTCTGATAATATGCAAATGTTTCAGAGAATATGTATTTTAAGGGAAACACAAAAATATTAAACTGATTTTAAAATTGTTTGTCATGGAAAAGGGAGGTTTCCATAGTATTTCCATGCTTGGGAACAGAGAATGACCCTGAGGTGTGGCATCTGGGAGCTGAGGTTTGCAGGTGGATCAGATTATGGAGACTACTACCTGTCATTCACTGCTATAATGTAAGAGATATCTGACATTTCAGAGGTGTACATGATACCCATGGCAGTATCTGTTTACCAGGGTGATTAACACTGAAGTGTTGGTTGCAATAGGTACAAAATGAAATTGACATAAATATCTATCAATAGGTGAATGGCTATTGAAAATGTAATGCATATACACAGTAGGGTTCTTCCAAATGTAAAGAAAAATAAAATTACAAATTTATGAAATCTTAAAACTTGCAGTCACATGGCAGGAACTGGCAAAAATTACACTAATTGAGTTAACCCAGGACCACAAAGACCAATGCTGCATTTTCTTTCTTACAGGAGGATCTTAGTTTTGAATCATGAGATCTATGTGTTTAGTACAGAGTATCTGTAGAAACCAGGGAACTGGATAAGAGAGAGTGCCTCAAGGAATGGGAGAACATAAGTAATAGGAAACAGAGAGTGTGAATATTTAAGGGTTGAACTTAATTAGGGAAAGATGATTAGTTAGGAATACAATGAATGAGATTGGGGTAGGGTAGTATTAGGACCAAAGTTTACATGACCAAACTTTAGTCAGGTTTCATAAGCCTAGGAATTTAAGTAGGCCCTAAACTCCAGGTCAACTTGCCCCAGAAACTGTCACATACCACACCGATGGGTTTGGAAGATCTAACTGTTACTAGGAGACTCTCACTAGGATATCAAGTTCTTTGTCCCCAGTATTAATTTCCTGAACCTTTAGCCATCACCAATCTATGTAAAGATAGTGACGCAAACCAATGAAAGCACTGTTGCTTAATGATGCTTGATTCTGCCTTGCTGAAATGTATTTAATCAAACCGAGATTTTTCTCAGGTTCTCCTCCTTCTTCTTGCATGGAGGAGCTTTGAGGATGACCCCAGCATGCTGGTAAATAACATCTGGTAAATAACATGTTCATTAAATAAAAACCTCTTGCTATTATTATATCATTCTCGAAGTCCTAGTGATTCCTTTGTCACCCCAAAACAGGGGTCCATTTTTTTTGACCCAACAGTAGAAGCATTAAGTACAAAGAAGGAGGCCCTAAAAGCCACATGGAAATTTACTACTTCAGATGTCAGATTAAAATATGATAGTAAAATGGTTGGTAACCAGCATGGGTGAATAATAAATATTTCACCTAATAAACATGAGTTATTAAACCCTGATCTCAATGCTAGGAATAGGATATGTTAAAAATTTATATATATAAAATATGACAAAATTTTAAGCTCTTGGAAAATGCTAATGCTATTTAACTAAGTTGATAGTATACCAACCTATCTTCTGAAAATTATTTTTACACCCACAGACACAGTTTCTAATTCTGAATCAGAAATACTATCCTTTGCAATGAAAATTTATGAATGCAGAGACACATGCTTTAACAATGATGGGAATGCAAATTAAGTCCTTAGACCTAAGCAAGTCATTTATATACCTCAAATTTAAACTGAGAGAATGATGAAGAAGAGAGGGTGAAAAGAGTGTCAAAACTAGAAGATAATGAGAAATAAATAAAATATAATCTTAGAGGTATGGCACAGTTAATGCACTTATGATTAACAGCAGTGACTGCCAAAATTGGCCCCATAAGACTGGGCCTATCAAGAGTCATAGATTGGGGAGAGACTAATGTAGCCTTACCTTTTTCTGCTGAACTATGAGGTATTGGAAGATGCTACTGGAAGGGCAGACACTCTCTTCATTTGTATACTCAATAATAAGCTTAATGTGTGGCACCAATTAGCCCCAAACCATGCTCCAATTAACAGTAGTAAACACAGAAAACTCAGTGATCACAACACAAAACAAAAAACCAAGAAATTGGGAAACTTACTTAAGGTCAGGTATGGGGGTGGATAATAGAAAGTAAGAATGATATGAAACAATTTAATAAAAGAAAACAGAAAACATGAAGTTCCCTGCCTGTACTTGTTTGTCTTTTTTACAACTCCAACCACTATGCCAAAATCCTAAATTACCTTATTGGGAATAATCTAGGAAGTCTCAGGAGGATTGAAGCATCTGTCTAGCTCTAGAATGCAAAATTAAGAGTACCCTTTCTGGCTCTTAGGATGGTTTAAGTCACTCTTTTATGAAATGATCCCCAAAATGTGGAAGAGGGAGACATGATGGAGATATCCCATTTAGAACTTGTCACACTACACTGTATCTTTTTTCGCTGTACCAATCACTACTGCAAAGCAAATGTATCTGATGAGAGTTGAGAGATGAATTAATCTATGAGTAGAAAGACAAGATCTTAGAAGGCAGATTAGTTCTATATACATTCAGCAGATAGGTTAATTACTGGTTCTCTCTCAGGGCTTATGACCTTGCTGGTCATGGATTTCTGTCCCAGGTGAGTGCTATCATGTAGGACAGTCTTTGAATTAATTAAGAAAGTGGTTGTTTATTCCCATAATTTGGCTCCTTTTGTACCAGTGTACATATCTTGACAAGCCAGATGTAAGTGTGGCCTTCAGGGTTCCCAGCCTGGTAAGAATACAAAACACTATAAAAACTAGCCAGTAAAGAAAAAGTTCCTGGGTCAGTATCAGCTTGAGTTCATGTCTTCTGAGTCGAGAATATGGCATCTTCAGCAATAAGGAATTATAATTGAGTTCTGCAGAGTAACCAAGAGAAATAACAATACCTTGTAATGTTTAGATGATCTATAGCACCCCACAAACCAAAACTTAGAAAGAATTAATTTACACCAAACACTGAACTTTGCCTTGATAATCTATTTTTTCTGGTAATGGAATAATTGTCCTATTATAAAGTAATTTCAGTTATACTTCATATATATTTTATAGCAGTATGTTTCCATATAGCATTTTAAATATTTTTAGTGCTTAGATGGGAGGTCAGTCTACACCATGTCACTTAATACTTCTTTTTCTATTCCTTCCCCTTTACCTCTTTATAAATCTGTATTCCCCCTTCCACCCCCATTTCATGGTTATATCTAGTCTCTTTAAATTTTTTTGGGGGGGTTCATGGTGCAGGTGGGTGCATGTCAGGTTCTTCCTTTAAAAAAATTATTTATTTATTGCTTCAGGTTACATCTCCATCATAGTGTCCTACTTCGACCCTTACCAGTCCCGCCCTCCCACCCTCTACCCCCTACCCCTTCCATCCCACACCTCTGGAGTGGAGTGTCCCTACATAACAGTCCCCCAACCCAGTTCAGCAGTCGTTTGAGGGCCAAGAGCCTCCTCATACCCTGGGGGCCTACAAGGCAGCACCATTAGGGCAATGTGTCTCATTGACAAGAAGAAAAAGTCTATGTTCCTGTTCCCTTTGGTACGTTGGTTGTAGTATAGACATCCTGTACTATATAGCTAAAATCTGACTATAAGTGAATAGATGCCATGTGCATCTTTCTGAATCTGGGTTAGCTCACTCAGAATGAGCTTTTCTATTTACATCCATTTGGCTGCAAATTGCATAATTTCCTTGTTTCTGATAGCTGAGTAGTATTCCATTGTGTAGATGTAATGTAGTTTTTAAATCCATTCTTCAGTTGAGGGACCTTTGGGTTGTTTCCAGTTTCTAGCTATTACAAATAAGGCTTCTATGAACATAGATGAGGAAATGTCCTTGTGATTCGGTGAGGAGAAATTTGGATGTATACCCAGAAGTGATATGGCTGGGTCCCGAGGCGGAGCTATTCCAAGTTTTCTATGATATCGGAGTGGTTGCACAAGCCTGTACTCTCACTAACAATGGAGGAAGGTTCTCCTTTCTCCACACCCTCGCCAGCATGTGCTGTCATTTGGGCTTTTGATCTTAGCCATTCTGACAGGTGTGAGATGGAATCTTAGAGTCGTCTTGAGTTGCATTTCTCTGATGATTAAGACACTGTCATTGGAACAAAATGGCAGTCTACAGATTGGGAAAAAAATCTTCTCTAAATCCACATCTGACAAAGGGCTAATATCCAAAATTTACAAATAACTCAAGAAATTAAATGCCAAGAAACCAAATAATCCAATTAAAAAATGGGGATAGAGCTAAACAGAGAATTCACAAAAGAGGAATTCCTAAAGTCTGAGACACTTGAAGAAATAGTCTCTTTAATTTTATGTATACTTGTTTTAGTTAGGTTTATGTACCTGCGATAAAATATCATGCTCAAAAGTACTTGAGAAGAAAAAGATTTATTGCATCTAGCAATATAGAGTCTATTATTGATGGAAGGTAAGGCAGAAATTCAGGCGAGGAATTGAGAAGGTAACCATGGAAGAATGCTGCTTAATTTCTTATTCTCCATGGTGTGCTCAGCTACCTTTATTATACAAGCAAAATCTACTTGCTTAGTATTGGCCTTCTCTAAAGGGATCTGGGCCTTCTCTCATCAATCATTAAACCAAGACATGTTTCTCACAGCCAAACTTACAGGACAATCTTATAGAAGCATTGCTTCAAATGAAGTTTCCTCTTCCCTGACTGTAGTTTGTGTCAAGTTGACAAAAACTAACAAGGACGGATCTCTGACTTATACACTTGTATTTAAAGATTCAAACCTAGCCTCCATACTTAAAGGATATCATTGTGCTCATCTGTTTGGGTGTCAGATACCTCACTCAGATTGTTTCATTAGAATAATTCTTCCTATGTATGTACTTTTACTATACGTTATAGTCACATAAATGTTAACATCTAATATGGCTTTAATATAGCTGTCCAGAATTCTGGTAAGTGAAATGTACCTTCCTACTATATAAATATTGAATATTCAATTCCCTTGAAAAACATATCACATAAATGTTACTATATTTTTTTCTTTCGTACATCTCACTTCGTGTTGTTGACCTTCTAAATACATCAGATTTCTGCTGTCTTTGTTTTGTTAAGGCTCTTCTATAAAAAGTTTTTTCATGAAAATTTTAACTTTGTTTTATTGGATAAATAGGACACAATTATTCTAGAATACAAATATGCCAAATTATGTTTCAGATTCTTCTATAATATATGTATGTATACATATATTGCATATTAAATCAAGTCAACATAAGGGAATAGACTGAATAGAAATTATAAAAATTCAGCATCTATATAAATACACAAAAAATTGTTCCTGATTCAATTCTCACTATATATTTTTTTAAAAATATAACCAAATGTTGCAAAGTGTTAATACTCAACGAATTATTTATTTAAATTAAAATAATGTGTGTAAATTGAATTTCAATTTCTTATTCACATTATTGATTTGACATAACTAAATTAAGTCATTGAAATCCTGAAAATCAATATTTTAGGTGTGAAGAATTCCTTTCTTCAAAATAATTGAGCAACTTGCTAGTAGTTCATGAATCACATCAATTTTTTTTTAGTGTGTATGTGTGTTTTCTGTAAAGCCCTTTAATACATGAAAAATGCATATTTCACTCTGCCTTGAGTTAGAGTTTCCAGGTCATGATAATCAGAGAGAACAATGTATTTATTAAGAAGACCTAGAACATTGTAAGAGGGGTTCTTCTTCTCATGACCAAAAAAACAGCTGCTTTCTTCTCCGCAATTTATGCAAGTTGCTTTGGTCAAGTATCTCGTTTATAATGTCTTGGTGAAGTTTCAGAGGATCATGTCATATTGTGGCTCATAGTAGAAGAAGCAGCAAGAATTGATTATACATTTTACTGATCACATCAGATAGAATATTCTAGATTGAGAATTACGATTGATTTTTTAAATACTTATTATTTTTCTGGTTGTTATTTTAACAAAAAAAAGCTTCGGTCGGTTCCAAGATGGCGGTGGCCAGCACCATCTCATTTTGATCAGGGGAAAACAGCTGTAACACCACAGAGTTATAAGACACTGAACAATAATCTGAGTACTGCCAACCTGCTGGGTTTCACCCAGCAACCCAGGGACCAATAAAAGTTCCTGAGCAGGACTCTCCTCTCCTCTCTCGGACACTAAGAAAAAAAAACAGACCAGCAGAGCGGAAGCCACAGAAGACTCGAATCAGAACCCGGGAATCAGGAATCGTCATCAGGAGAGGGTCAGGGTAAGAGCCACCCCATTACCCAGCAGGTAGCTCCAAACCCCCAGACAAGGTTATTCACCAGCCTCCTGGGCTCTCAGGTCCCAAGCAAGCTCTCAGGTTATTTAGCGAAGAGTTGGCAGAGCTGGACCAGAGCTGTGGGAGCTGGATGCTCTCTGAGCAGTCCCACAGCTATCAGAGTGGCTGTGGCTCAGAAGCCAGTGAGTCCACACTTGCATTTTGGAAAGTGCAGGCATACTTGTGCTTCCCCAGAGGGGTGTTGGGCATACATACAGGCCCCTCTATTGGATTTACAGTCACTGGAAAGAACTCTGCAGCTAGACAGAGCAGTGGGATACACTTCCAGCAACAGGTTACCCTGCAGCTCCACTGCAGTGCTCTGGAATTTGCAAGACAGTGGCCCCAATAGCCAGTCAGCTCCAGACTGACATAGGTGGAGCAGGGACAGTGTCAGAAAGACAGGCGGTCAGGGTGGAAGGCAGATTTATTCACCACAGGGTCCAAGCCTGGGCAGATTGTGGGGATTGTATCAGACCCTTTTGCTAGTGCTAGCCCTTCTGGCAGAAAGCCAGATCTTTAGCATAATAGTGAAGTTTTGGCTTGAGGGACACTGCTGTACTCCCTCCCCACTGGAATTGGATCCTTTCAGGACTCCAGCTGGTGGACCCAAATCCCAAAGTTGGGACCTCCAGAGTCCACAACATCTGTTCCTGGACACACAGGACCATACCAGCAGAGCTGATACATGCTGAATACCTAGGGTGCAACATAGAGAGCTCCGACTTGTGAGCAGCGAAATAATCCCGGGCCATTCCTCATTGTCTGGGAGTAGGCTGCAGCAGCTCACAGTGCTTCTTGCTATTAGATCCACATTGTCCCTGAGAACCCCCTGAGAGCAGCTGGGGAGTATCAAAAACACAGTCCCGACATATATGCTGCAGGGGAGCTACAACCCAATCCAACAGTCTATGGCCTGCCAACCTGTACTGTCATCTACACGAAGAACAGTTGGATCCCAGGAACCTACAGGAACACATCCCACCACAACCCTTTACCTGAGTCCCCAATGGGGACAAAACAGGAAAAAATGAGCTCTGGGAGAAACTGAGAACCTCCACACAAAGCCCCTTCTTGCCTGTGGAAAGCTTCATATCACCAATCGATACAACTGCTACACCAAAGCACCCCCCCTTGCCACAGAACCCAGAAGGCACCAGGAACAAACAGCTAAAAAAAACCAAATGGCAAAGGTCAGCAAAAAAAACAAAAACAAAAAAAGTCAGGGAGATATGACTGCAACAAAACAAAACTATGCTAGTACTGCAATCGCTGACCACTTCACCACTGCTGAAACAAATGAAAATGATGACAATTCTACATTCTGGAAAGTGATAGAGTCCTTTCAAGAAGAATTTAAATCTATGAAGGAATTCAAAGAGTCCACAATTTTACAAGCGAAAGCAACAGAGAATACCTTTAGAGAGCTCCAACTCAAAGTGGCTCAACTTTAACAGGAAAGAGACAAGACAATGAGGGATTTAAAAGACATGAAAGATTTCCAGGCAAAGACCAGCAAATTGGAGCAGGAAATGTATAAAATGAATAAAATCTTTCAAGACATGAAACTGGAAATGGAAGCAATAAAGAAAACACAGTCAGAGATAAGAGTAGAAGTGGAGAAGCAAGGGATTAGAAAAGGAACTACAGACATGAGTATCAAAAACAGGATACAAGAGATGGAAGGCAGGATCTCAGGCATGGAAGATTCGATGGCAGAAATCAATACAACATCCAAAGAAAATGAGAAAGCTAAAAACGTTCTCACCCATAACATCCAAGAAATCAAGGACTCACTGAAAAGACAGAACCTAAGAATTATAGCCATAGAGGAAAGAGAAGACTCCCAACTCCAAGGCCAGGAAACATCTTCAACAAAATCATAGAAGAAAACTTCCCAAACCTAAAGAAAGAAATGCCAATAAAATTCCAAGAGGCTTACAGAACCTCAAAGTGATTAGATCAGAAAAGAAACTCTTCTCATCACATAATAATTGAAACTCCAAATGTACAGAACAAAGAAAGAATACTAAAAGCTGTAAGAGAAAAAGGTCAAGTAATCTATAATGGCAGACCCATCAGAATTACACCTGACTTCTCCTCAGAAAATTTAAAAGCCAGAAGGGCCTGGACGGATGTCCTACAAGCCCTGAGAGAACATAGGTACCCAGACAGAGTACTATACCCAGCAAAACTCTCTATCAACATAGATGGAGAAAACAAGATATTCCATGACAAAATCAAATTTAAACAATATCTACCCACAAATCAAGCCCTATAGAAGATCCTAGAAGGGAAATTCCAACCCAGAGAAGATAACTACACCCAAGAAAACAGAGGAAACAGAAAACTCCATGGCAGCTAAACCAAAAGAAGCACAGAATCATCACCTACACCAAAATAATGGGAAATAACAGCCTCTGATCACTAATATCCATCAACATTAATGGACTCAACTCCCCAATAAAAAGACACAGGCTTACAGATTATATCAGTAAGCAAGAACCATCATTTTGCTGCATACAAGAAACACATCTCATTAACAAAGATAGCCACAACCTCAGAGTAAAGGGCTGGGAAAAGGTGTTCCAAGGAAATGGAACCAGGAAGCAAGCCGGAGTAGCCATCTTAATATCAAACAAGATTGATTTCCAACTGAAGCTAATCAAAAAAGATAGAGAAGGGTATTGCATACTTGTTAAAGGAAATATTCATCAAGAGGACATCTCAATATTGAACATCTATGCCCCAAATACAAAGGCACCTATATTTGTAAAAGAAACTCTTCTAAAAATTAAATCACACATCGATCTCCACACATTAGTAGTGGGAGACTTTAACACCCCACTCACAACAATGGACAGATCATCAAGACAGAAGCCAAACAAAGAAATAATGAGCCTAACAGAGCTCATTAACCAAATGGACCTAACAGACATCTACAGAACGCTTCAACCAAACACAAAAGAATACACCCTTCTTCTCAGCACCACACAGAACATTCTCCAAAATCGACCATATATTCGGAAACAAAGATAGCCTTAACAGATACAAGAAAATTGAAATAACCCCTTGTATATTATCAGACCACCATGGAATAAAGCTGGTCTTCAACAACAACAGAAACAACAGAAAGCCTACACACACATGGAAATTGCACAACTCTTTACTGGATGACTACTGGGTCAGGGAAGAAATAAAGAAGGAAATCAAAGACTTCTTAAAATCCAAAGAAAATGAAAGAACAACATACCCAAACCTATGAGACACAATGAAAGCTGTGCTAAGAGGAAAGTTCATACTTCTAAGTGCATTGAAAAAGAAAATTGTGACAGCTCATATTAGCGAATTAACAGCTAAACTGGGTGAACTGGAAAAAAAGAAGCAAACACTCCCAAGAGGTGCAGATGGCTGGAAATCATCAAACTTAGGGCTGAAACCAACAACTTAGAAACAAAAAGAATGATAAAAAGAATCAATGAAATGAAGAGTTGGTTCTTCAAGAAAATCAACAAAATACTCTTAGCCAAATTAACTAAAAGGAAGAAGGAAAAAACCCAAACCAACAAAATTAGAAATGAAAAGGGTGAAATAACAACAGACATTGAGGTAATCCAGAGAATATTTGGGTCCTACTTTAAAAATCCATACTCCAGCTCAAGGCCACCTGATACAAAACAAACTCTAAACAGAGAAAAACTTTGATCCAGGGGTGGAGGAGCACATCTTTAATCCCATCAGTTGGAAACCACATGTCTTTGATCCCAAAATTTAGAATGCAGAGACAGGCACAGAGGATTTGGAAAGATTTAAGTTTAAAAGCTACTTACAAAAGGCAGGCTGCAATTCAAAGAAATTGTCCTTTGAGATCTCAAAATATATACACTAAAGGTTTGTTTAGCTCCAAAATATCAAAATAATTTCTTCTTTAATCCGGATTGAAAGGTAATACTTTATATATTATCAAAAAACCAAATTTGCTCCAGGAAAAATATTACCTGACCCCCCCAAAAAAAGGTAATTGTCCCAGAGTTAGGATTAGGGCAGGGCTCTGTTCTTATCTTTCCAGGAGATTTAAAG
>CAJQZJ010000637.1:1837089-1852137 GCA_907164525.1 Lophiomys imhausi | reverse complement strand
CATTTATTCCCCTTGCCATATTTTGCTGCTCTAATTTTGTGGCTTCACGTCTCCACCATGACAACAATTGTAATTGCTGCCTACCTTCTAGAACAGCTGATATCAGTCCCTTCCAATCTTAGTGAATGATTCTATTTTGAATAGTCCAATTATTTAGCATCTGTTTAACGAATGATAAGTGCATTCCATAAGAGACAATAGACTCCTTAAATCTTTTTAAATCCAAAATGTCTATTGGACGCCATGTTAATTCCTGGTGGAATTGACCGTTATTATTATCAGGCCTAATTTGAAACATAACTGGAAACGCTGATGGTGATTGTGCAGTACCACACAGCTCCTCTGGGGCGCACTTGGTTCCACATTAGCACCATTACCCACCTGGTTTCCTACTGGCACACGCAGCGGGTATTCTACAGGTACACTCTGCGATTGTGGAGACCTAGCTAGAAAAGAACTTGCCATTTTCTCAGTTCAAGTCACCTGCCCTGCCAGAATTTTCTTAAGCTCCTCAATCTGCATTTCCATAATTTTTAATTGTGTAACAGACGTCTTCCTTATGACAAACCAATAAAATAAAAAAAAGTAAACAGCATAAAACATTCGGTCCGATTGAAAAACAGTGTAGAGGTCAGCAGTAAACATTGCTATATTGTCAACAACTGGCATCATAGTTTCAAAATCTGCAGTCTTCTGCATAGTTTTGAAAATAAAATTACCCATAATGCCTTACCACGTTGAGCGCCACCTGAAAACTGCAAATTAATTATTTAATGTAGTTATTAGTAAGTCCAGCTAACTCAGTCAGTAGAGCATGAGACTTAATCTCAGGGTCCTGGGTTCAAGCCCCACGTTGGGCGCCAAATGAAAACTGCAAATTAATTATTTAATGTAGTTATTAGTAAGTATAAACTATAATATTAGGCCAGCAGAGTAGCCGGTGGCTTGGCAGAGGAGCAGGCAGCCTGGTCTGAGTGCCTTAACTGGTTGCCTAACTTATCCTGGAGAAATTGCCCCAGGACCAAAGGTGGCCTACACCACCTATAACCTAAACTCTGTTAATTAATATAAGTTGTTATATTAGGCTGGTAGAATTACCAGTGGCTTGGCATGAGATTAACCTGGGCTCAAGTGGAGTCTGGAAATCCAACAGCCGGGGACTGCTTGGACTGAGGGCCTATAAGCTGCCACAGTCTTTTCCCCAATAATTAAACACACCAAGATCTTTTAATATTTTAATGCTTAGCCCTTAGCTGGGCAGATTCTCAATTAGCTACTCTAAGTTAACCCCAAACCAACATGTGCCTGTGAGTACCTTCCAGACTTCTCCAGACGTCTGTCTCCTTCTGTGTCTCCTGGCAGAAAGAGAGAGAGAGTTTCTGTGTGTGCAGAATTCCTGCTGATCTGAGGAAATCCCGCCTGCCTATACTCTTTCTGCCCAGCTAATCGGCCATAATCGACTTTTATTAACCAATCAAGAGAATGCCTCAGAAGGGGTGGTAACCAGATCTCAGCATTGAATTCAATGTATCAGAAACAATATTAGACCTTCCCTCAACATCCTGTGACTCTTTTTAAATATACAAAACTACCCTTTGTCCCATTACTTATATGAAGAAATCTGAAATAGAAACAATAACTTAACAGAGGGATGATAGAGGATTAGACCTCAGAAATTCCCTATATCTCCTAAATCCAGAAACAAAGCACAGAACTGTGGTTGTAGGAAGAGGTGGATGGTTCCTAGGACACTGCTCTATAACATTAGCTAGTAAACAGAGACCAGATAAAACCCTGGAATCCTAGTCTTCAGATTGGATAAAGTAATGAAGAACCCAAAATTGAGATCTTGGCGAATCAAAGTCTGTTATACACATGTATGTTAATGTCACAATGAAATATATTTTCTTGTATAGTTAATAAGATTAATATGTTAACAGTTAAAATTATCTCTTTATCTTTGAATGGATATTCAGAAAAGTTCTAAACATTTTCACTTATAAGGAAAACCCCTGAGAAGTATAATATTTGCTTGCGTTTTGAGTTTGTATGCTTTCCAACAACTCTTGAGTTATGAGTGTAAAATCCTCAGCAATAACTATGCTATATAAAACATAAGTTGCCTATCTGAACCAAAGAGATCATTGAAGTAAATGTATATTAGTTGTATAGCTCAGGAATACCATCCTACAATCCACAAACACAAAGAGACAGGAACCTAGCATAAATAATCTACCAAAAAAAAATCCACCCAGCATAAGATCATGGACCATGTTTCCTGTTAGTTGAACACATTTCTTTAGCTGGGCTTCCATATCAAGCCCCAGTAAAAGAGGAAGCTCATATCCCTTATGTGACTGATGAACTGTGTAGTGTTAATATGTGGGGACTCCCCTCATGAGAGGAGAAGACAAAGAGGGGAAATAAAGAAGAGGGTAAGAGGGTGGGAATAAGAGGTGAGGAGGGAATGGACTGTGATTAATATGCAACTTGAAAAATAAATTAATGCAGGAAAAAAACTTATGTGGGAAACTTATATAAAAGAGAATCTATGCATAACTCAAAGATACTAATCTTAGGAAAGATTACTAAAATGTTAACTACAGTGAGCTGTGAGTGTAGTGCCTTGTAAATGATGGAGACAAGAAAATGTCTAATATTGCTTGGATATCTAGTGTCAAGTCTGTCATCTCTATAAAGTACCTCTGAGTTCATCACAAATTCCATGGATGGAAGTCTCTATGGGGAAATCTGTCAATTCTGATCAAGCATAGTTTTCTCCCCCCTGTCGTCCACATTATTTAAAAATTCTTTGAGAGAGTAATCTTTCTTATCCTTTTTCTATAACCTTTCTCACCATTTCATATCCTCTTGAATATCAGATGGTTCTTTGTTAGACAAAGTATTCCAGGTCAAATGGAAAAGAAAACTGTTTTTCACATATAAGAGATGCCCCATCTGCCCACTGCTTGTGAACTCACATGCAGTTTTATCTTTGCCAGTCAGAGTTATGCTCATATAACTCATATGCTTATAAAAAATGCCAAAGCCTCCTCCATAAAACTATTAGAAACAATTCAAAACTTAAAATAAATGTGACAGGATGCTGAACTAACATACCAAAATCAGTAGCCTATTTGTATACAAAAACAAAACAAATTGTAAAAGAAATCAAGAAAACAATCCCACTAACAATAAACACACACAACACCCATTCACACAAACATACAATTCCATGATATAAACCTAATCACAGAAACAAAAAATCTCTACAATGAAAATGTAAAACTAAAAAAAATATGAAGAAGACAAAAGGTGATGAGTTCCTATGCTAATGGTTTCAAAAAAAATCATACTGTATAAATGACCATATGACATAAACAATTACAGATCTAATGAAATACCAATAACTATCCCCATGATACTATTCAAATAATCAGAATAATCTTAAAGTTCATATAGAAACAAAAAGAACTTTGGTAGACAAAGCAAAAAGAAAAAAGGAAAATGCTGGGAGACTGCTCATACTTGGTATGAAGTGTGTTAAGGAACTGTATAATAGAGAGAACATGGTATTGGCACAAAAACAAGCATGCAGATCAAGTAAATCAAATAAAATACCCATACTTAAGTCCATGTAGTTACACCCCCTTGATATCAGGCAAACGTGACCAAATCATGCACTGCATGAAACAAAGCATCTTCAATAGATGGTGTTGGGAAAGGGAAACTGGACATCTATCTATGTGTAGAAGAATGAAATTAGACTTGTTACTCTCACCCTAAGCAAAATCATAAACTATGAAACTCTGATACCTCTAGAAGAAACTGTAGGAAACAAATTAAACCAAATAGACAAAACTGAGTAGTTTCTAAATGAAGCTACATTTGTACCAAAATTAAGCCGAACAACCAATGGATCATGAAACTTAGTAGGAACCTAAAAAATGAAAAAAAAAATTTCAACACCTATATACATAATATATATCTAAGAGGATTAATATTTGCATTAGACAAACAAACATCTTTGACTACCAGTGTACTCTTCCTAGTTCACTGGCTTCTGCAGTTACTCTAAGTTAAACACAACAGACTGGGCATTGAAGGTAGCATTAAAATATGAAAAAAAACATGCAACATTTGCTTTTCTTTGTCTGGGTTATCTCATGTAGTATAAATTTCCCAGTATTATCCCTTTATCTGCTTATTTCATAACTTTTTTCAACTGAATAAAATTCTATTGTTTATGTGTACCACAGTTTTGATATCATTTATCAGTTTATAAGCTTTAGGCTTTTTCCATTTCCTAGCTATTGCGAATAAAGCAGCAATGAAAAGAGATGAATATCTCTATAGCAAGATATAGTGTTCTTTGGATATATGTTCAGGAGTGATAAAACATTTCTTTTTCTCATGTCTGTGCCAGCATTTGGTGCTAAGTGAAAGAGCGTCAATTTTATAAATGGTGTGGTCACTAGTAGGTTGATATTTTTCTGGTAGATGGCCCCAAATGCTTGTACATAGGTGCCTTAAAGTAGATTCAAAGTCATCTCTCTATCTAAGGAGATAAAAAGCCACAGAGGCATTGGAGGCAGGAATGGAGAAGGAGTTGAGATAAGGATTTGAGGTAAATATGACAAATATACATTGTAAAACTATGTGAAATTCTCAAAGAATAAAGAAAACTATATTGAATCAAAGAATTAAGAAATCCTGGTAAAAATAAACTACTACAAAACTACTACAATTCTAAACACAGCTCACAAAAGAAGAAATGCAAATGCTTATTTGCCAGAATGGACACGTATTAAAATTGGGTTGTGATTCTATCACACTCTAGTGGGAATAGATATCACCAAAGGGAAACTGATGAGGGTGGGGGATGCATCTCTTAAACAAGCAGGAGACCATAGGAAGGGTAAGCTTCTAGAAGGACATGGGGATAACTCTAGCTAATACTCTAACAGCAGAGGACACAGAGATAGAAGTGGCCATCTCCTAGTCTGGCAAGACTTCCATTGGAAATGGAGACTACAACCCACCTGCAAAACCTTCAAGACATAATTTATCCTGACTAGAAGATGTACAGAGGTAAAAATGGAGCAGTGATTAAGGAAATGGCTAGCCAACGACTGACACAACTTGAGACCCACCCCTTGGGAGAGAGGAAATGCCTGACACTGTTAATGATATTTATTCTTCTGTGCTTTCAGACAAGAAGCTAGCATAACTGTCCTTTAAGAAGGTCCACCTAGCTGTGGAGGGAAACAAATGCTGAGACACAGCCAAACATTAGGTGGAACTTGGTGATTCTTGTAGTAAAGTGGGAGGAAGAACAGAGAGAATTGGAGCTGACAAGAAACTTCACAAGTAGATCAAAAGAGTCAACTAATCTAATAATCTGGGGGCTTACAAAGACTGAAGAATCAACTAAAAACTATATATGGTCTGGACCCAGGCTCCCTACATATACGTAGCTGATAAGCAGCTTAATCTTCATGTAGATCCTGTAGCAAGTGGAGAAGAGACTGTACCAGACATGGACTCTATTGCCTGTTTGTATATCACCCTACCCTAGCTGGGCTGCCTTGTCTGCCCTCAATCAAAGAGGATGTTTTTAGTTTGGATATGACTTCAACAGCCTGAGTGGTTTATAGAGGGAAGAAGATCCCCTTTTCTGAGGGGAAAGTGTTGGGGGAAGGGGTAGAGGGTGGGAGGGTAGGAACAGGTGAAGAGGAGGGAGGAGGCTATGATCAGGATGTAAATTGAATACATAAATCTTTATAAAATAGAAAGGATTCACAACCACCCTGAAATAGTATATCTTAACTGATATTGACAATTTCACAGTTTTGTTTGTTTTTTGTTTTGGTTATTGCTACATTATGACACAGCAAAGTTGGAATTTTATGTATTTTTCAATCAGTAATTGCCAAATATCTACCTTGGAACCATGCTTTGTTCCTAGTTTGACTTTACAATTACATTCCCTTTCAACTTTAGTTCTTAAATTTTTGATAATGATAAATTTTGTACATATACTATAATCTATATATATGTTATAATCTCAAAATTATGAATTGTTCATGTATAAATAACAAAAAACTTGATTAGATTATGGCAGAGATTTGAGAAATCATCATCACACCTGCTTTTTTGGGAACAGTTCTGAGCTTCAGTTATAGCTTTGTGTGCTGTTTAGTGCTCACTGAAAACAGTACTCAAGTCACTTTGATATGTATGGTTCAGGTAGTTCCTGATGCTACATGACTTTATTCAAACGTCATTAAAGACAATCCTATATCTGATTTTCTTGCCATATGCCTTGAAAATTTACCAAAGAGTTGCCAAGATCTGTCTTTCACTCCCAATATTTATATTTTTTCAAGAGGAACTCACCTGAGCCTAATTCATCTGCATATGTAACACAGTGGCAACTGCGCCTCTCATATGTCTATCTAGTGTTGTAGGTAGTAGTGGAAAAGGCATGGAAAGGAAACTGACTACAGAAAAAATAAAAGACTTCAGTTCTTGCACTTTATGGAGTTGCAGAAGATACCAGGCCCAAAGCCCAGCAGCAGCTTGGAACTGCAGACAGAAAGGCTTAATGCGGGGATTTATCACCACATGTGTATCTTCCATGGAAAAGTCAGTTTAATATAAAGGACACAAGGAATAACCATCATCCGGAAAAAATGATGTTCAAAATGCCATGATGCATATGTGGCATGAATAGCTATCTTCTGGTGTCTGTACATGATTAGTGGAACTGTATCTTAAAAACTAAACAATAATCTACTATTTTTAAGATGAGAAGAAAATGTGTAAGCAGAGACCACATGCATGCAAACATTTGGCCTTGTGGATGTGTATAAAGTGTCGACTGTTCTGAATATACACCATCGTCTGATCAGCTAAAGCTGAAGCACAGAATAGTAAAGAAACAACCTAAAGAGTAGGCTAGCTTCTGCAGAAGGAGTTGTGTCAAATCCCAACATAGCCACAGAAATGAGAACTCAGTCTGATAAAACTGTTTTTTTCTAATCACAGTGAAAACAACAGAGAAAGATTTTGTTTTAAAATGACAAAAGTTGTGATCCTCCATGATTACTTTCTAATTCAACCTCCACCAATGTTGCAAGGAAAATTACAGTGTAGCTTAATAATCAGTGATTCTCCCAGCTTACAAATTTTGTTTCAAAATAAGTGCAAGGTTTATTTTCAGAGGGAGTTATTCCAAGACATTTGTCAGTCTGCTTCAATCATTATTTAACATCAATGGATGTCTGTGTAGTTTTAGTAATGAGGTTAGAAGAGCTAGCATAGTTATCAGTAGTGGTTTCCTGCACATGTCTAGTGTTTTTTCAGTATGTTCTTCCCTTCAGGATACACAAATAATCACCAGGCTCCACCCCCTGTCCTGTAATGAAACTAGATTAAAACCATCTGAGTTCTTACTCTGCAACTAGTGTTCAATCAACCTATTCCTGGCAGGATTGTGATCAAGCTTGTGATCAGGAGCACCCCAGTTGACTCAGTTGTTTCTCACATACCCTAAACCTCTTAAGTAGCTTTAGTTCTAGAGTACTAATCTCTCCTTCTGTTGACAAGAAATTATTGGGTTGAGATATCTATAAGATCTAAACCTAACTGTGTGTGATGTTATAAAGAGGTTTAATGAGATAAAAATATTAATTAAATTTCACTTTACAAATGAAGTCTTAAAATAATTTTAACAATGGTACCCTGGTTGATTTTACTCAGTCCAGCCCAGGTAAGTGTACACCTCGTAGTGCTGTAAAATTGAATGAGGAGAGTGCATTACAAAATGTCCTCTCAGGATAACAGCTGTACTCTCAACTGCCCAGCATTGATGGCAGCCTCAAATTAGCCTGTCAAAAATAAAACAAAGAGCAGAGAAACACTTATACCAGATTTAACTGAGAAATACCTGTATTTTTCATCAAGAGAATTGTCTGATAAATGTTTTGTGGAATTTTAAAATCATTCCAAAATTAGTTTCAAAGGACTGACTGCAAATGACAATGCCCAAATGTGTTTTTCCCTTACTCTCTTTCTCCCTGTCATTGCCTACTGAGAGCATTAAGAAAATATAATGTTGAAAGAACTAGTCTTGTGAGATGTAAAAATAATTGTACGTTCTGCTTGAACTGATAGGCAGAGACACAGACTCTGCAAAGCACGTCAATTCAAATCTTCATGTTCTCTCTCTCTACTCTCTACTGGTTGGAGAAACAGTTATTGGAAAACAAAAGCACCACCATTCAGCAAGGAACCTTGAAAATTGGGCACTTGACACAACTCCAATTTTAACGTAAAAGAAATGAAAAGTGAACTTATTCCTCACTGTGGATTTTTTTTTTTAACTTCAGATTACAACTCCATCACAGTGTCCTTTTTCCACCCCTCACCATGGATTTTAGGTAGATAATAGAAACATTTTTACAAAACCAACCATCAATAATTTTATGGTAACAAGTTCTATTGAGTTAAGTATGAAACATTAATAACACAAATTTATGGAGTCAATTTGACTCATAAAATTGGCTTTAGAATTCAAATGCATGAAATGAACCTAGTTTTTCATTGACTTTAACTCTAAAATTCAACTTCAGTTTCCATTTTGAAGACTCATCCAATAATGCAAATTAGAAACATTTTTTTAAATGGATAAGCTTTCATAGATTAGTGGACTCTGTAATACAGGGACGGGTTCTGCAAAATTTCCATCTATTCGCAATGATCCGATGTCTCATTCTGGGCCGCTGACAGCTCCTAAGCCATGTGCATAAACCAAAGGCTTCATTCTTTGCAACCAGAAATTAATTTTTCTTCTCTCACAAAAAAGTAAATAGTAAGGGATGATTAAAAAAACTGTTTTGATGCAAGATGCAAATGTTTTGGTAAATTTAGTTTTATTATCCTTTACTACTGATTGTAGGAGAATATAAACAATTCTACTGAAAAAGTAGGAAATTTCATTAAGGTATGGAAAATGGATTTGCAAATACAATTGGACATCTTTTAATACTCTTTCAGGAAAAATGATGTGCAATTTATAGTTGACCATTAGATTAAATGCATTATTTATGTCAGGCTTTTTCACTGGTGATATTTCAGTTTCTTCACATTATTAACCATCATAGGTGTACTAAGGAGTATTATTGTAGTAAATCAAAAACACACTCTTTTAAAATAATTTACGTGCTTTAATATTTAGGTATTTTCTAAATTGTGATTTGGATAAGAGGAATATACATGACTACACAAATCCTAATAGTAGTAAATACGTAATGAATTAAAATAACAATGAATACAACTTCTAAGAAGCTATAAAACTATTGTGAGAATTATAATAACTTCGAATGCCTTGTTCTCTTGGGGCCTTATGCCACTGTTCTTCACATTCTGAGTCTGCACTCCTTTCTCTCCTCAGTCTCAGTGATGAAATGAGAAACTCCTGGCATTTTCCTTACACACTGCCTGTTCCCAAACCTGGACAAAGTACTGCTGATCTCCTGAGCCTCAGTTCACAATTATTCTCTCTTTTTTTAAACATTTATTTATTTATTTATCATGTATACAGTATTTGCTCTACATATATGCCCGGGCAAAATATCTCAATGTAGATGGTTGTGAGCCACCATGTGGTTGCTGGGAATTGAACTCAGGACCTTTGGAAGAACAGCCAGTGATCTTAACCTCTGAGCCATCTCTCCAGCCCCAATTATTCTCTTTTGACAATCTTTGTTAAAAGAATAGAAAATGCAGGTGGATTAAAGACATAAATACATTATGTAAGCAATTATATAATATGCATCTCTCTTTCCTTCTTTCTGTTCCTCCCTCCCTCATTTTCTCTCCACCCTTCTCTCTCCCCACTAGTTTCTTCTTTTTCTTCTACCCTTTTCCATTCACGTTCTTACCCCAGCTATAGCCAATGATTTAAACTTCACCAGCATTATTACACAGGACGATTCAGCCCTATCTACATGACATTCGTGTTGAGGAATCCTTATTTTTCTTGAATAAAACACTCATTAAAGCCTAGTGATGCATGCTGTATAATATTTTTTGTCAAAAAGCCATTTGCAATACTAAAGAGGTCAGGATGCATGACTGTGGAGAAAGAGGAAATAGTTGGTAACCAGTGTGCAGTGGCACAGGTTTCCAAAACATAGGTAAGACAAAGGATCTCATCTTTAAATTTTTATTTCCTTTTTATTTTTTCAGTGCTAGAGTTGAATCCATAGCCTTTTACATGTTGTCAAACACTGTCCTGCTGAGCTGCCTCCCAGCCAAGGCACAATGTTTTCTGTTTTTTGTTTTTGTTTTGAATAGGATATAAATGACCAACATTTAAAACTACTTAAAGAGAAAGTAATGCAGAAAGATCTATGAACATAAGCAGATTCTATCAAATAATTTTGACAGAAAATGCTCTACAGTAATTTATAGTTCTGCCAGTAAAAAACAAAAACAAAAGACAAAACAAAAGACAGCTGAATAATTTTAAAATATTGTATAGATAGTTGTTACCAGTATGATAATTTACAAAGGAAAATACTTCTATAATTTGTGGTAGGATTAGGGATTTTGGAGGATTGGGGATTTTGGAAGTTTGGCATCTCAGATAAAAGATATGGGATGATCCAATTACACATCCAGACTTCTTTACCATTGAAGGGCGTGCCTTGAAAGCCTGCCAAAAACAGATAATGCCTTTGACTGTGGGCACACTGTTGGAGAGGCGTGCCTTGGAAAGTGTGCCAGCAACTATGGCAATGAAATGCTGGAATTAACAGCCAAGATCATTATGACACATTACTACACAAGGGATTTATAATCAGAAGCCCATGCAGCTTCAGTAGCCTTCCTCCTCATCTTCCTCTGCCAACACATGCCAAGAGACTTTACCACGCTCCACTCCACTGCTCATCACCATTTTGCACTGACCTACCGGAAATCCATGCTAGTGGCCAGAATGCTGGCCTCAGATTATTGGTTGGCCAAAACACCAGAGCGTAGTAGCCCTTGGAAGCCCAGAGCATCATCAGAAGGTGAGCCCAAGAAACTTTTCATCTTGCAAACAATTGGGCCCGAGGACCACAGAGGCAATTTTTGACTGATTAAAAGGCCGTCCCACTTCAATGTTTGAAAGAGATAAAATTTATAAACTAGCCTCAAGATAAGACTGATAAGACTCACAACTTTAAAATTGAAAGACCTGATGAAAACAAGCCACCTGTACAGATCCACACCTGGAAAATTAACCTGAGAGAATTAATATCCTTTTAAGAAACTTGTTAGTGTTAAGTGTTTGTTTTTTATAGATATTAGATTATTTTAGGTATTAAGATATTCTTAGCTAGATTATATGTTTTAGAATTAGCGTTTGGGTTTTAGGATTTAGGAAATTTATAGGGATTGGTAAAGTATTAATAAACATATAAGTATAAATAAAAATTCACTGTTACAATAATTAATTGATACCTCTCTACCAAGGAATTTAACTAAATGATTCTTCCTTGTGGATTTCTTCCTGTCTTGTTTGTTCCTGAAATCAACATTACTAATACTATAATTCTATCACTGTGAATCTAGCTGGATCTCCTGATAAAGCAACATGGGACTGAAAAGTAATATCATATTGTATATATAAAGTACAGTTCCTGGCAATGACTGCATGTTTTCTAAAGTTATTGCAACCCTATTCTGTCTTATATTTACATTGTGTGTGTGTATGTGTGTGTGTGTGCATTCCCACATGTGCCAAGGCATATGTGGTGATGTAAGAGAATGATTTGCTGAAATTGATTCTCTACTTCACCATGCAGATTTTGGGGATGGAACGATGAGTCATTGAGCCATCTTGCTGGCATCTATTTATCTTCCTGAGATTGTAAATCACAGATGTTTGAATAAGGACTACCTCCTTCCATCTCTAAATATGTGAAGCACAGCTTCATAGGCAGTTTCTATGCAAGGAGGCATGCTTGGAGTTGAGGAATCATGATTCATGAAACAGAAGGAAACTTTGACAAGTGGAGAAAACACTAACTAGATAATAATGATCCTTGGAAGTAAAACATCACTTTTTTGCAAAGGAGCACTTCAGTTTGAGGGAATGGAAATGCTTGTAGCCCCTTCTTTTGAATGTGCAATCTAACATCTATAAGCTTTCAAACCATCTCCAAGGAATTAAATTGGATCAAGATAAAGTCCCTGTTTTCCTAGGGAAAAAGAAACACATTTTGATAAGAAAAAAAAAAACATATACAGTATCCTTTGATGAACTGACAGAGGAATAGTAATTGGCTGCTGTTTTCTTCAGCTTTGTTTACTTTGCTTTGTCCTTTACACTCTTAAAGAAAATCCTAGTGTTTTCTTTTATGGGACATGGGGGTGTCAGCCAGCAATGGACACAGTGAGTACTTGTGAGAACTATGAACATTTACTAAAATTAAATATAGGTTTGTAATCGAGGACAGGTTTTCCCTCTGCTTATACTTTACTTCCATAAAATTGTTTCATATTATTAAAAGAAGCATTTTTAAAATTAAACAGTTATTTCCAGTTTCTAGCTATTACAAATAAGACTGCTATGAACATAGATGAGGAGACTTCCTTATGATTCCGTGAGGAGTCATTTGGATGTATACCCAGAAGTGGTATGGCTGGGTCTCAAGGCAGAGCTATTCCAAGTTTTCTAAGATATCGCCAGACTGACCTCCATAGTGGTTGTACTCCCACCAGCAATGGAGGAGGGTTCCCCTTTCTCCACACCCTCGCCAGCATGTGCTGTCATATGAACTTTTGATATTAACAATTCTGATAGGTGTGAGGTGGAATCTCAGAGTTGTCTTGAGTTGCATTTCTCTGATGATTAAGGATGCTGAGCATTTCTTCAAGTGTCTCTTAGCCTTTAGGAATTCCTCCTTTATAAATTCTGTGTTTAGCTCTTTTCCTCATTTTTTAATTGGATTATTTGGTTTCTTGGCATTTATTTTCTTGAGTTCTTTGTATATTTTGGATATTAGCACTCTTTCAGGTGTGGAAAGGCCATTTTTTCATTGCCAGTCAGGGTTGGCAGGGTGATGTATAGCAGCATAGAGCTTGTGTAGACTCCCCCTCCTACCCCTACACTCACCTACCATCCCCACCCAAAACCTTGCCCTACAGAATGATTGTCCTGACTGAGCAAGATAGGATGTCTAAGATGAAGAACAGTTCATTATCCAGATTAGACCTCCTCAAAAGATTTCCATGGTCTATGCTGTCCCCTGAGGGCATGTTGCTATCCATGGTTCCTGCTGCTGTCTGAAGCCATGTTGAATCCCTAGGTTCATGTGGATGTCTATGTTCTGGGCTGCTGATGGAGGCCATGTCAATGTTAATGGCTCATTTTATTACCAGAAACTAGGTGGATATCTTTAATTTGTGCTACCTTAGGAGGCCATATTAATATCTGTGGTCTGAGTTGTTGCCAGAGGTCATGCTGATATTTGCGTGCTCTGTTACCACCTGAGGCCATGCTGATGTCCGTGATCAATTCTCCCACCAAGGGCTGTGTTGGAGATAGCGGTCCTGCTACAGTTGAAAGTGTCAATGTTCATAGCTTGCGTTACCCCTGAAGGCCATATAGATGCCCAAATAATCTGTGCCCTTGCCTGAATCAATGTCAATATCCATGATTTGTGCTGCTGCCAAGGGCTGTCTTGGGTTCTATGGTCCTCCTATAGCCAGAAACTATGCTGATGTCTGTGGCTCTTGTGACCACCAAAACCATATAAAGGACAGTCGTCTGTCATGGTGCCTGAAGCCATGTTGATGGCTTCACCTACTGCATCTAGGGCTTGTGTTGATGTTTGTGTTACCAGCAAAGTTCCTGCCATGCCTGTGGTCTGTACTTCCACCAGAGGTCATGCAGAGGCCCGTGGCACATGCTGACTGCAGAGACCATGTGGATGTCTGTGGTGTGTGCTTTTGCCAGAAACCATGTGGAATCCATGATCCATGCTCCTGCTGACTCTAAAGGGGAAGGAAGATGCTTTTGAAGAAGTATTGATGACTGCAGACTCACAGTTCAGAGTAAAAGTCAGAGAAGGCTTTTGTGAAAACATCTACCCACACCCCAATCCCACAAACCCCCTCCCCAAAAGTAAAGCAACAGCCTAGACAAGAAGCCATCAAGTAGAACTTAAAAACTATAGTAAAGATGCTGAAGTGTATCTCTCCAGAATTGATGGCTTCTGAAGGGGATGTGGGTGGGAAAGGAATCAATTTTCTTTAAGAGGCTGGCCACTGGGGGTTTGACCATGTTTCACTAAGTACATGGGCAACATACATTGGAATTGTGGTTTGTTTGTTCATTTTTTGTTTTGTTTTTATTTCTTTCTTATTGTTTTATTTTTGGGAGGAGAAGCCACAAGGGTTGGCGGGGCAGATGTGGCAGGACTGGGAAATGAGTATGATTAGGATGCATTATGTGAAATTATTAAAAAATCAATGCAAATATTATGTTATAATATTTATGTTGTTCATTTTTATTTATGCTTCTTATATTGCTTTATTGAGGCATGTATATGTGTAGGGTGGTGTCATTGATTAGATTTTTACTACTTCTGTTATTTCAGTTGACCTGCAGTTTTCAAGTAGGTCAAGGTTGTGGTAGAGCTGATTTGAATATTCAGATGTTAAACCGTTTGTCCTTGTGTTCAGTTTTTCTGATAAAGCTCCTTTGCTCTCCAGAATAACAAAACAACTATAACAACTAGATAATTAGTCCACTACACACAAATCACATTATGCAATTCAAACAGGTATATTTTGAACTTCAATAATAATTGGAAGATAAAGAAGCCAAGATAATGTGGTATATACTAGTATAGTTATTAAGAGTGAAAAGGTATGGACTGAATCAGAATAGAGATTAGTATTATATTAATGAAGAAAAAACTAGGAAAACTATTTGGAATGGTGAAATATATTTATGATATATATTACTTCAAGGGTGTTTAGAGCAAC
>CAJQZJ010000637.1:1817814-1837079 GCA_907164525.1 Lophiomys imhausi | reverse complement strand
AAATATATTTATGATATATATTACTTCAAGGGTGTTTAGAGCAACGACTTTTGGTTTGAGTCTATTATAACTATATTCAGTTGAACAGTATCCAAAAAGTTAAAGTATTTGTAAAATTTTTGGAAAGTAATAATTAAGAAATAAAAAGAGGAGGCAATGTAGAAAGTAGGAAGAGGAAAACATGAAAGAATGAGAGGGATAAGATGTGGATTATATTCAGGAAGAATAATAGAGAGCACATGAGAGTAGAAAAATATCAAATAAATCATACAAAACCAATGAATAATTATAAAAACTAAAGCAAAATCATTACAGAATATTTATGCAAGACTTGAAAATTAAAAAAAATAAAAATTAATTTTCAGTACCAGGAAAAAGTGTAATAAAGGTTCATTGATTTAAAGGGTAACTTCATTCTATCATTTCCTTCTTACTGGAACAGGTTTCAAATTCTCTCTTCCTTTGTGAGGTTTCTGTAAGTTATGGGGAACTGAAATATAGAATCATGATTAAAGTCCATTGAAATATATTTATGATATATATTACTTCAAGGGTGTTTAGAGCAACGATTTTTGGTTTGAGTCTATTACAACTATATTCAGTTGAACAGTATATTACTCAGTTTCATTCTTAAAGCTTTTTTAATTTTGGAAGTGTCTGGGAGGAACAGCAAGGTGCGAGCTCTTGCTTAGAGTTTCCATTGACCTTACAAGAAACCCTGTTAGGATTGTTGCTTTATTAACCCTTAGCAGTCTAGCTCTCTACCCAGAAATGTACCTTGCACACTCCTGTTCTGTGAAGATGAATCTTCAGAATTATCTAATATATATTTATTAATAACTATATGCACTTATAACAAATATAAACAATTACCTAGATACTAGTCCTAAGAATGACTATAACTCCTGTTACCTAACAATTAAACCTATTAATAACTATAACAACTATTATGTAACAACTAATCCTAACCTTTTAGAAGGAAACAGTTTCCTCAGACATCAGGAACACAGTCTCTGGGGCAGGTCCTCAGTCATCAGGAACACCTCAGGAGTAGATCCTTTAAGGCACTTAGTCAACAGTCTTTCTTCTGGAATATCTCAGATGTAAGTCCTTTAGGGTAAATTGGCTATGGTAGCTTCACTTTAGATGAGACTTGAGGCTTTCTACTCTCTAGAAGACCTCAGTTGTCTGTAAACCAACTTATTCAGTTTGCATTATCCACTCAGCTGCTCTGCCTCAGTCTTTGAGGTTGGCCACAGTTCCATTTAGGCCACTGTTTGAAATTGTTGAACCCCTCTAGGCCAAAGCTGCGACAGGGGTTAGTCCTTGGCCTTTTGCTGCTCTGCTGAGGCTTTCTCTGCTCACCAGCTTCTTTCGGCCTCAGGGAGAACTGGCTATAATTTTGCAGCTCTGTTTGAGATCAGCTTTTCCGTCCACCAGTATTTTCTCCATCAGATGATTCAGGGTGCCTTGCATCTTGTCATTTCTAGCGTGGGAATTCTCTAGCTAGGGAACTCTTGAGCTCCATCCACTTTGTCCTTAAATAGGGTATCTCCTTGTTTCACCTGGCTTCAACCTAATCTGGACTTTGCCTACTACATAAAACTATTAGTAGCTAAGAGCAATGCCAGGTAATAAACCTCATTTTTAGTCTATATGCTGCTGTGCCAATTTCCCACAGCCATGTTTATCTTCATTCCCAAAATTAAGAGACTGTATCAGAAGCCCCTAGACATTCACTAAATCTAAATTATGTTAACTAACTCCACTTATAGTTCTGGCCTTTGATGTAGCTTGTCCAGTGTACTGTTTGATGAATATTTAGATGCCTACAGGAGTGAAGGAGTGGATCTCTTTTTTAAATCTTTCTAGTTTCTTTCTTTTTTTTTTTGATTCTCTGCTTTGTGATACTGTGATGTTCGTTCATTTCCCGAGTATCTCTTTGTTTCAGAAAGGGGAGGAAAACAATAAAGTGTGATGACCTCCAAATCACACCTACACTTTCCATTGTAACCTAGGCATCTTGGTTCTTTGTTCACACTTCTGTTCCATTATATTGGGCCATATGTCTACAGGTCTGTCTCTTGAGATGACTTGTGAGAAAGAATGAGAAGGACAAAAATAAATCCTTCTTAAAATTGCTATACTGACCAGCAAGTCACTTGCCCCACTTTCTGTCTCAGTCTCCATCTAAGTTGTTATTTGGGATGTTATTCCTACTGAACAAAAGTCTTTGAACTTGGACATGGCAGGGAGTAAAAGCAGGGAGAAAATAATTGTCTATGCTTCATGTAGCCTACCTCTGATTTTTTTTAAATGTATTTATGTGTTGCTTCAGGTTACATCTCCATCATACTATCCTCTTTCCACCCCACCCAGTCCCACCCTCCCACTCTCTATCCCCTAACCCTTCCATCCCACTCCTCTGGAGTGGAGTGTCCCTACATAACAGTCCCCCGCCCCAGTTCAGCAGTCATATGAGGGCCAAGAGCCTCCTCATACACTGGGGACCTACAAGGCAGCACCACTAGGGCAAAGTGTCTCATTGACAGGAAAAATGTCTATGTCCATGTTCCTTTGGTGTGTTGGTTGTAGTATAGATATCCTGTATTATAGCCTATATAGCACTTTATGATACTATGAAAACTAGATGGGGTCTTGTGTACAATTTAGGAAGCTTAGTCCATGTTCATCACAGTAGGGATCATGACAGCAGGAAAGCAGACATAGTGCAGGAGCACTACCTGAGAGCTTACATCCTGATACAAAGTCAAAAGGCAGGTAGAATGACACTGAGTAAGTAACGAATATTTGAACCTTCAAAGCCCATATCCACTAAGCACACACTTCTTCTAACAAGGCAATACATTTTAACTCTTTCTAAAGCCAAAAAAGAAAGAAAAGAAAGAAAGAAAGAAACTACACACCTACTAGAAACCAAACATTCAAAACTGTGATCCATTGAGGTCTACAATTATACTTGTTAATAACAATCACCACACATATACACTTGTATGTATTAATTTTAGATAAATATAATGATTCTTTAAGGCATTTTACAACATTTTCAGTGTGATTTGAATTTCCATTGTCTTTTGTATTGAATTCCTACCCCCAATAAAAATCCACAACTTGTATTCCTTAATTTCTCCCTTCATAGTAACTGTATATTATTTCAGTCACTATCCCCTGCCACACACCACACAATTAGATGTCTTGTTTTCTTTTCTTTTCTTTTCTTTTTGTTTTCTTTATTTTCTTTCCTGGTTTCTGTAATTTCTCTAGGCCATATACCCAGATCTGAAGATTATGAGTTATAAACCACAAATGATATAGTACATATAGTTTTTTGTATTTCAGAGTCTGAGTTACTTCATGTAGTGTAATGTTTTCTAGTTTCATTAATTTATCAGCAAACTCAGTAATTATACTTTTCTTTACAGCTTAATATTATTCCATATTGTGTATATTACACATATTTGTCATCCATTCTCTGGTAAATGACATTGAGACTGTTTCTATTTCATAACTATTTTGAATAGAGTGGCCATGAGTTTTGCTGAGCTATTATCTGTATAGTAGAATGTCCAATCATTGGGATATATACAAAGGAATTATATTACTGTTTCATATAGAAAATTTATTATAGACTCTTGATAATGTTCCACACTGATTTCCAGAGTAGCTGCACAAGTTTGCACTCCAGCCAACAGTCTGTAAGGTTGTCAATTGTTTTGCTAATTGTAGCTATTCTGACAAAGGTGAAATGAAACCTCAAAGATATTCTGATTTGCATTTCCTTGTTTAATAAACATGAACCTTATTTATCTTTTGAAAGAATCTGCTTTAAGATTTATTGGGTTTTTGTATTATTTGCTTTGCTTTTATTTTATTAATTTATACTTTGAATTTTATTATTACTTTCTTTTTGTGATTCAAAATATCTTTTAATTTAATGCTTTGTTTTTTTTTAATTTATTTATTTATTACTTCAGGTTACATCTCCATCATGGTGTCCTTTTTCCACCCCTCCCAGTCCTGCCTTCCCACCCTCTAAACCCTATCACTTCAATCCCACTCCTATGGAGTGGAGTGTCCCTACGTATCAGTGCCCCACCCAAGTTCAGCAGTCATATGAGGGCCAAGAGCCTCCTCATACACTGCACTGGGTGCCTACAAGGCAGCACCACTAGGGCAAAGTGTCTCATTGATGGGAAAAAGTCTATGTTCATGTTCCCTTTGGTGCACTGGTTGCAGGATAGTTACCCTGTACTATATGGCTAAAATCCGACCATAAGTGCATAGATGCCATGTACATCCTTCTGAATCTGGGTTAGCTCACCCAAGATGAGCTTTTCTAGTTCCATCCATTAGGTTGCAAGCTGCATGATTTTGTTGTTTCTGATAGCTGAGTAGTACTATTATTACTTCTATCTTCTAGTTTTGTGTTCAGTTTGTTCTTCTTTTTCTAAATTCTTGAGTTGCATTAAGTCATTCATTTGTGTTCTTTCTGATTATTTTTAATGTAGTCACATATAACAATAAATTCAGGTCAGCTAAAGATGACAGCCTTTGCCTCCTCATATCTCATTGGCTCCACATATATGTGCCTACAGCTTATATAGTGCCTTTAGTTCAATGGTTTGAGCTACTGTCACAGATTTTTCTTCAAATTATTCCATGATCTGAGTGTATTAAGATCATCCACTTTCTGTCTTCTGCTAGGGAAACTGATAAGTATTTCTGCCTTTCAGGCAGTAATAGTCTTGATGCCATACTTATTAAGAAACTTTCTTGAAGAATATTCTTTTTCACTCAGACCACCTCTATTGTTTCCACAAACCTATAGCTTACAGCACAATGGCATGTTCTTCTTCACTATACTACCATAGGAATTTAATAGTTATTTAGCAGTTAAAGAAGTTACTAAACTGAAATAACACAAACTGCATTTTTCTCTTTAAAAGTCAGTGGTATATAAAGAAGGCATTCAATGTTTAAGGATCACAGAAGAGAAAGAAAGAAAGAAGGAATGAATGAAAGAAAGAAAGAAAGAAAGAAAGAAAGAAGGAAAGAAAGAGAGAAAATATGTTCAATCTATTAGAAATGCTAATAATGTAGCTATATTAGTGAGGGTTCTCTAGATAAACAGAAGTGATAGAATGAATATATATGAGATTTTTTTTTAGAATGGCTCAAATTTGTGGTCCACTTAGTCCAACAATGGCTATCTCCCTATGGTAATTTCAAAATAAAATAGTTATTCAGTCCACTGAAATGGAATGTTGGGAGTGTGAAGGTCCTTATGACAACAGATCTCCAGGGAAACCAGGATTGTTGGTGACACAGGATTTTTCCTCTCAAAGGAATGGACATATAACCTGTTCTTCCATCTCGAAAGCTTCCAGAGCTGGAAATTAATAGCCTAGTGATCTGAGTTATCTGTTGGGCAAGGTTCTTGGAAGATCATGCTATTAAGGTCACAGTTAACCATGGCTGGATAGCTCTCTGATCTCTGTGGAAAATGGAGGAATCCTTTCTCAGCAGGGCTTCCCATTCTCTTCCTTATCTGGAGAGTGAGTTTAAGCACAACAAACGCATCCTTCACCTCAAAGGAATGTCATGTAGTCCATGGCCAAAGTATAGGTTCAACTTCTTTTCTGCAGATAAGAAACTGCCTGGCAAGTAACTGGGATTCCTGGAATATTCTTTCTCTAAATGAAGCATTGCCAGCACCTCAGGCTCAGCCAAAAATGTACATCCACCTTGAGAAACTCTACCCATTCCCCATTGATCTATATAGCCCTTCTCCACCCCAAATAAAGTTGATCTATCTCCCTGAAGCTTTCTCCCAGAAGTCTATCCCTCATACTCATAGCCATCTAACCTGTTCCCTACCTCTGTTCCCCTTGCCCTTGGAAGATGGTTGTCCACAATCCCCGAGGAAGGAAAGACCCACAACAGGCCACGCCAAGTTCTCACAAGCAGAGCTAAATAGCCCAAATGATCTTTATGGTACCTATATGACAGACCAGGTCAAATCCTTCCTTAGATCATTAATACAGGTAGAATATCTCCAAAACCTATCTTCTTTTTTTTTTAAATAATTTATTTTTTATTTCTTCAAGTTACATCTCAATCACAATCCCCTCCCTACTCCCCGCTCCAGTCCCACCCTTCCACCCTCCTCCCCCTCAACCCCCCCATCCTCTTCCCTTCCTTTTTTTTTTTTTAGTTTAAGGTATTTCTTTTTTCCCCCCAACAGCTCTCCCTTTCAGTTCAAAAAATGGTTCTTTTTCTTATAACTATAAATACAATACAAAACAACAGAAATAAATAGGCCACAATTATAAGAGTTATATGGCTTAGCATACATTCCCAATGTCCAGTCCATATGTATTTGGCACCTGACTTTAACATTCTACTATCTAACCATCTCCATGAGTTTAAAGTTCTATATCTAACTCAGCTTTCATACTAACTTGCCTCATAATTTTAAAAATATCTTCTTAGATCCAGAACACCCTCTTGATTCCTAAACAATTCAAAATTTAACTATGAGACTCTAGCTATCTATTCTTCAACCACCTCAGAGACCTGAGAGGGATAAATATATCTGATTATATAGGACGTGCAGGGCCTGCAGCTTCCAAAACTAAAAAATGACATACCAGTGGCTGCCTGGACAGTTCCCATTTTCTCTCCATACATTACAGCATCAATCTTCAGCCATTTGGCCCCATTTCTCTTGTTCGTAGTAATACTTAAAAATGAAATGTCAAGTTTTGACCTCTTGCTACCAACCGACATAAACTGTTTAGGATAATTAAGAAACGGAAACTAATAGTCATGAAAACGTGTCATTTTGTTAGTTACTATGACAGTCTATCACAATTATTTTCTAAGCTACTCAGAAATCAAGTTGCTAAGAGACAAGCAATATTTACTTATCTAAATATAAAAGATAGATAGGGCATCTTCAAAAACCTCAAGAGATCTGCAGAATATGGCATTCAAAGATGTTTTCTTAACTTAAGATTTTTTGATATCGAGACATGTCAGCTCCTGACAGCACCCCCTATTCTACTCCAAGTAGAAGATGAGCATCGAAGAATCTCCAGTGGGAGATGATTGAATTGGTGGTAAGCTGTTCTCTTGGCAAGACAAACCCCTTGCTTCAACTGTAGACAGACTTCTGTCCAAAAAGGACAAAACTTGGAAGCAGATAAGTTGACAGCCTAGCTCTGCCAAGACAGGGTAGGTAAGTCCTTCATAATTCCTGCTCTACAACCAAAGTCTCCAGAACCTATCTTCTTAAATGAAATGCCATGTGAGTTGAGGCTTGATGAAATTATGCTTCCTTGTGCAATGGGATTGTATTCCGTGCAGAACCTTTCTTCCATATTATATTGTATTTAAATATACTGGCAATAGATTATCTGGCATCAAACTCTCTACAAGTTTGATTCAGGTTGATGATGTCAGTCTGATTCGTGTTTTATTCTCCCATTTTTGCAAATCATTCTGTTGCATGCTGTGACATCTGTAGAGATCCTCTCACACAAAGCAGAATGTTTCAAGTTATAAGTTATGATCCCTAGGAAATAGGTTCTAACTCCATTGAAGGAATGAACTTGCTACAGGATTCATGGAAATCAGGCAATGAACAAAAATATTCTTTTTTCATGTCCTTTAATATAGGCTGCCACCAGAAGGTGTGACACAGATTTAGGGTGGAACATTCCACCTTAAATAATTTTATTTAGAAAAAAATCCCTCACCTGTGTGCCCAGATTCTTGGGCTTTAGTTCATTCCAGATATAGTCAAAATGACAACACAGAATGGTGTCACAGCAGTCTTTAACACAGTCAACAAGGTGATTGATTTCTTTCCTCCTAGTCATTTTTTCTGTAATTCTAAGCTTTCTCATGTTTATGCAACTTTTTTTTTTGTCATTTCCGTATTTTTTATAGCTTGTCTCTATTGATAACTTCACTGCTAGGACCTAATCATTTACTGAGAAGTAATTTTTAAAATATGTGTTAAGAGAAACGGGGCCAAAGGGTTGAAGATTGATGCTGTAATGTATGAAGAGAAAATGCGAGCTGTCCAGGTAGGCACTGGTATGTCATTTCTTAGTTTTGGAAGCTGCGGGCCCTGCACTTCGCATATAATCAGATATATTTGGTGTCTGAGGTGGTTGAAGACTAGATAGCTAGAGTCTCATAGTTAAATTTTGAGTTGTTTAGGAATCAAGAGGGTGTTCTGGATATAAGAAGATTCTTTTAAAATTGTGATGCAAGTTAATATGAAAGCTGAGTTAGATAGAGAACTTTAAACTCATGGAGATTGTTAGATAGTAGAATGCTAAAGTCAGGTGCCAAATACATATGGACTGGACATTGGGAATGTATGGTAAGCCATAAAACTCTCATAATTATGGCCTATTTATTTCTGTTGTTTTGTATTGTATTTATTGTTATAAGAGAAAGAACCATTTGTTGGACTGAAAGATGGAGCTGTTGAGGGGAAAAAGATATACCTTAAACTTAAAACAAAAAGGGAAGAGGATGGGGGGTGAGGGGGAAAAGGGTGGGAGGGTGGGAATGGAGGGGGGAGTAGGGAGTGGGTTGTGATTGACATGTAACTTGAAGAAATAAAAAATAAATTATTTAAAAAATATGTGTTAAAAATGTGGATATTTCTTATTTATTATATTGTTTTAAGGTACCTAAGTAAGACACAAGTAATGAGATCAACTGCAATATGACGATGGATACTGCACTGGAGAAATAATGCAGTAGCTTAGCTTAGGAACATAAGGCTAAATTCCACAGTACTAATAGTTTTTTCTTTTAATTGAAAGTAATTTTTGCCTAAGTATATTCAGATTATATAATCTTGTTTCCTCCCAGATTCTACCCACCTCCCCACAATTCCAACTGCTTACCTTCTATTTATTTACAAAACAAATAAGCACATAAATAAAAACCAGAAAACTAAACAAATAACAACAACAAAAACAAAATAAAGCAGGAAAAACAGATACACTTGGAAACACATACAAAACACAGACACACACACACACACACACACACACACACACACACACACACACACTATAAAAGCACACAGTAATTATGCTACACATTGAAAAAGCCAGCAAGTTAAAAAGTGTGCAAACAGTGCAACATTAGACAAAACATAAAATAAATAAAATAAAATCCTCCAAAATACTATTGATCTCAGTATGTGTTCACTAGCTACTGCTGAGCATGATACCTGTTTTTAAGTGTGCTTTGAATGCCCATTGATAATGCAAAGGAGCAAACAGTTTTTTTTTTTTTTTTCAGACCTGGAACCCCGTTTGGGGTGGACCTGTTGGGGTAGTGTTAAGCATTCTAAATGTTAATTAATTGGTCCTGCTTGCTGTCTGTTACTTACATTGAATCTGATTGGTTAAATAAAGTGCCGAGGCCTAGGATCGGGCAAAGACAGAAAAAGGTGGGACTTCCTAACAGGAAGCCTGTGCTTTAGACAGAGGATTAATAGATTCCAGCCAGCAGCAGGAAGAAGAAGGAATTCCAGCCAGGAGAAGCAGGAAGGAGGCACACATCATGGGTTAGAAAAAGGAACCTCATCCCACATGGCCAGGAACATCAGCATATCATGGAGAGTGGCAGTCCAAGAGGACGTATGTATATCTGGGGTCATATTTGGGTAATAGAATTAAGAGCTAGCTTAGATGGGCCAGGATTGCACAATTCAGGCCAAGGCTTATTAAAATCCACGTGGTGTCTGTGTGTGCTAATTTATAATGTTTGCTTAAAGATTAGTGGTTCCAAAACAAGCAACAATAATCTAAATGCTGTTAAATAACTTATTAGCTATATAATTTTTTACATGGACCTGTGCAGGATCTGTGTATGCTGCCATGGGTTCTGTGAGTTCCTATCTGTGTCAGTTCTCTGTCTAGAAAGTTTTGTTTCTTTGGTGTTTCCAATCCCCTTTGGCTCTTAGAATTTTCTGAGTCATCTTCTCCTGAAGGGAGATGTTTGATGAAGTCATCCTATTTTGAACTGAGTGTTCCAAGATCTCTCTTTCTCTGCACATTGTTGTCCATTTGTATTAATCCCCACATACTGCAAAAGGATACATCTCTGAAAAAGGCTGAGTAAGTCAATGCTCTGTGGTTGTAAATGAATGTTCTTACAACTCAATTTATCACTATGTTCCTTTAGCAGAAGAATAGCATTTGGTTTTTCAGTGGATGCATGGTGAATCTAGCTTCAGGTTCTTGGCTACTGAAGCAATTTCAGGAATGTATTTCATCTACTGGAGCAGAGCTTGAATCTAATCAAATAATTATTGGTTACTACCTCAACTTCTATCCTACTATTTCACCAGCATGTCATTCAGGCAAGTCACCATTGTAGAACAAATGATTTGTAGTTGAGTCGTTATTTGTCTTTATCTTCTGGTAGCATGCACATACCTTCCAGAACCATAAACACTAGTCAGTAAGGGTGAAGGCTGTAAGTAGATACCAGATCAACTTTGTCATATTCAGTGAGATAGGTTAAGTGTTGTATTCAACAATAAAGCTTTACCATCAGTTTATTGAAATCAACCTATGCAGCCTGATTTGTTTAGGGGTTTTCATGAGGCCTCTTTGGCAAACAACTCAATTAGATGGAACCTATTTCTGATACAGAAAAGAGATGTCTAGTTGAAGCTTTGCCTTCCCCATTATTTGATGATACCTTTTATATTTTTTCTATTAATAAATATTTTAAGATACTGTACTATTGTTGTTTTCCATATGAACATACAAATGGTTCTTAGTTTTGTCTATCCTTCCTCATATTCTCTTTTATCTCTCTTAACTCCTGTTCTTCATTTAATTCTGTCATTTTAACACTACTCCCTACTTTTCTCTTCTTATCTGGCCAACACTTAATTATTATTCAAAACAAAATATCTTGAATGCTGTACTAAATCAAACCTAGTATATATTATAAAAAAATGTTAACCAGCCATGATGGTGCAAATTTGGGAAATAGGTATCGGATCATCAATTCAAATATATCTTTTACATACCGAATAAGAGACTCATTTTAGCATATGAGATCATCTCAAAATTGAAAAATGAGTAACATATAAATATGTAACTAAATAAGCAAATAAATATTAAGACTTCATTATCATTAACTACAATTCTACCTCTTTGTTAGAAAAAAAATGAAAATGTTTGAATATCCAAGATGGGTATTAGGTAGTCTGTTGGAGAATTGTTTCTATACTAGCAGAGTTGTGATCATCAATGTGAAGCATGGGTAAATGCAACCTATAATCTAAAGAAGGGAAAGAGACATTTAACTGTTGTCACTGCAAATCAAGAAAAACAACCTTCACTGTTGAGAGACAGTTTGAAAGGGTGGCTACACTTGTACACTTGTACAATATATAAAAAAAAAACCACTTTTTTATTTTCTATGGTTCTTTTGTCATATTTTTAAATGTTTATTTATTACTTCCAGTTACATCTCCATTATAGTCCCCTCCCTTTACCCTCCCAACCCCACACTCACACCCACTCCCCCTTCTACCAGAACTAATTATTCTTTTTTTAATAATTAGGCCAAAATTATGAAAATTATAAAGTATAACATACATTCCTAATGTCCAATCCATACATATTTGGCAACTGATATAAATATTCTTTTATCCATCTATCTACATGAGTTTAAAGTTCTTTACCTAACTCACTTTCCATCTTAACTTGCATTACCAACTTATCACAGATTTTTTCTAAGTTAACCAGAGATCAAGTTGCTAAGAGACAAACAACATTTGTTTATCCAAATATATGGAGATAGAGAGGTGGTCTTCAAAAACATCAAAAGATCTATAGAATTTGGCATTCAAAGAAGGTTTCTTAACTTAAGATTTTTTTTGATATTGAGACATGTCAGCACTCATTATTCTACTCTAAGTAGAGGATAAGCATCAAAGAATCTCCATTTGGAAATGGCTGCATTAGTGGAAAGCTTGTCAATGTGCATGAAAAATCCCTTGCTTCAACTATAGACAGAATGCTGTCTGAAAAGGACAAAACTTGGAGCAAGTCCTTCATAATTTCTGTTTCTAGGTAATTTCTGTCAGAGATACTGGGCCAAGAGGCTGAAGATAGATGCTCTAATGTATGGAGAGAAATTGGAGACTGTTCAGGCAGCCAGTTGTCTGCCATTTCTTAGTTTTGGAAGTTGCTGTCTCTTCACTTCCTGTATAATCAGACATATTTATCCTTCTCATGTCTCTGATGTGGTTGAAAGCTAGATAGCTATAGTCTCACAGTTAAATTTTAAGTTGTTTAGGAAGTAAAATGATGTTCTAGGTCTTAAAACCTTTCTAATATTAGTACAGAACCTTAAGGTAGAAGGCTAGTAGGCCTGACTTTCTTATCTTTACCTCCCTGTCTTCTTTAATCTTCTGATAATACATTAGGTACATGTCAAAAATAGGGATAAAGGAGTATTTAGGCACAAATAATAATTATCTCTCACAATTTTAATTTGTGAATGTTTTTCTAGAATCTTGAACTCAGGTTTCTAACTTTACAGGAAATATAATTGTAGGATGCTGGCTTTTATGAAAGTAGTTCAGGTCATATACTTCATTATTACCATGAATATTGCAAACAATCTTGCTTTATTTTAAATTATAGTGTAGAGTAGTCACATTTACAAAAGAGCACCCAGACTTAGTCATCGTGCAGAGAAACATGTCCTAAGAATACTTGAGGAGACAGTATACATAGACATATCTGAGTGCTATTTGTTTGTGTGTGTGTGTGTGTGTGTGTGTGTGTGTGTGTGTGTGTTTATTTATTACTTCAAGTTACATCTCCATTACAGTGCCCTCTTTTCACCCCTCCCAGTCCCAGTCCCCCACGCTCTATCCCTTCTCCCTCCTATCCTACTTCTCCAGAGTGGGGTGTCCCTACATATCAGTCCACTCCCCAAGTTCAGCAGTCATATGAGGGCTGAGAGCTTCCTCCTGTACTGGGGGCCTACATGGGGGCCACTAAAGCAAAGTGTCTTACTATCAGGTAACAAAGTCTATGTTCCTGAAGGTCATTTTATAAGTTCAGCAACAGTCTGAATTATATGCCTAGCTAAATTGACGACTTAAAAACATGATTTTCTTCATATTATAATTAAGAACCGTGTGTTTTAAAAATAATATAATGTTAATTTGTTTTATATTTTATATATTTATTTATAATTATTCATAATTTATATATAATTATATATTTTTAATTTTTTATAAATATTCCTTAAGTATGCTTAAAATACATAGGCTGAAAGGTACCAAACAGAATTATATGCAATATGCTGTAATGTTAGACTTCTTAGATTTAAACAACCTACATTTTAGATTTGTGAACACTTATGATGCCAAGAAAATTTATGCCATATCATTAGCTTTAGCCTAGACAAATATAAGAAACAGATCCCATGAAATTATCTGTCTCTTATTTATTAATCCAATAATCTCTTTCTACCTATTGTACCTAATGTATGGGAAATTTACTTTTTCTCTTGCCCATTTTTTTCTAGATATATATGATATGCCATTCTTTAAATTCACACAAGGTAAACTATTTGTGCTTTAAAATCTAATATTTATGTTATTATATTCTTCCATAGTTCCCTTTTATTTACCAATAGATTACATTTACTCTGGATATTTCTTCTTTTCTCAAGCCAAGAAATGTCTTAAAATATTTCTTCTAGGTTTACTTGTCATTTGTATTGTATTGTTAACATTTAGATTTTTCTCCTCATTCTGCATAAAATCACACACCATTTTTCAAGCATCTTTATAAATACTCACCTCCTTGTCTTCCTAAGGATAAAATTTGTAAGTGAAGATGAAACAATTCATGTAGTCTTAAGATTGACTTGGAAGTTTTAATTTATGAGATGTGGAAGCAAACACTACATAATCCTTCATTGGCTTTTGGGAAACACAACATTTGAAGAGAAATTGAGCCATTGAATTGGTTATTCCTTCTCATTTTATCCTGAGATTAGAGGGAAGCCTCTGTACTGAGATATTAATTCTGTCTTCTAGGCCATTTGACCTCATTATCTGAAAGAAAAGCACTTCAAATATCTACACAAGATTTGAGTTTTCCTTCCAGAAAACAATAGGCAAAAGAAATAAGGAACAGATTTGTAATATTCCCTTGAGGAAGTTAAAAATAAACAACAACAAAAATACACATTATATATTACAAGAGAAGTGTCAAAGTCTCTTTTCTACTTTCACATCATAGATATATGGAGAGAAGATGTTCAAAGACACACCTAGAACTAGTATAACTAAGACATCGCCATTTCCAAAGTATGTAAATCTTAACATATTGGAATTATCATGAACAACAAAACTTAGAATCCAAAAATTCACTTTTCCAAACAAAATGCTATTTAATTTTAAAAGTAGCCATATTTGTAAAAGAAACTTTACAATATATGTCATGTATATTTATGTGTCCATATGTATGTGTGTGTTTATACATGTTTTTTGTGTGTGTCTATCAAAAAAGTTTGCTTATTTCACTACATTATGGACAACAGCATAATTATGTCAAAATATCCTCAATAGATGAAATTTGGTAGTTTCAAGCTAAGTACATTAGCATTCCCTTTTAATTTATGTTCCCAAACTAAATAATTTCTTCTCAAAGTCTCTTACTCTATTCATTTCTATTCCATTTGAAGTTGAAAATTAAGATTTGTTGTGTGTTAAATCCCCTTTCTTTTCATTCCACTCTGCAAAATTCTGACCAGTTCAATATTTTTACTGTCTGACTTATTCTTTCCTCTAAACCTGGCACACTCCTGTCCAACATCCTAGTACTGAGGTCTGAGTGTGGACTACAAGTCACCTCCCCTCTAGCTGAACTAGTTTCATATTATTCATAGTCTACTCTTCCAGATATTTCCACACAGCATTGCTTTCCTGTGAATGGCAATCAAGGCCTCTTTCCAATGTACTACATCATTTCTCTTCCTTTCTATGGTAACATCACAGGGTCTCATCCATGTTATATATCAGGAGCTGTGCTTATTCTCAGGACAGAATAAGATACAGGCATTGCAATGTTTGACTTTATAGTCTAGTGGGGAAGAAAGATACTGAACCAGTGTTTTCAAGGACATTGGAAAACTTCAACAATCCATGTGCACAGTTAAGAGAGACTTTACTATTTTTACTTCACTCTACATGCTATTCAATCCACCAATTTTTCCTATTATGAACACTTTCCTTTTCTACATTTTCATTTCCTAAAATTTTTAACTTCTACAAAACACAATATGTTATATGATTACTATCTCCTTTTTTCCAAGATAATTCTCATGCTGGCACAAATTCTTGGAAAGCACAGACAATGGATGAGGTGAATACCCTCGCTGTAGATTCTAGTCATTCATTCCATACTGTCACTGTAATGCTTTCACCTTAGCTTGTAATGTTCGTTGTATGTATCCAGACAACCCTCTTTCCTGCCATTTGTACAATGGCAGGAACCATTTTGTACAAATATTTATAAGTACATCCGAATCTAGTAGGTTAATCCTTTCACAAAAGTTGAGCTGAACTACATTTAATTGTTTCTATATGTTTGTTATTCTTCTCAAATTACTGTAAATGAATCTATTTAATACAAGAAGTATAAATAATTCCTTATGTGCTTAACCCCAACCACCTTTCAGAGCCTAACAGATCTTCATGTGTATCCTGTTCTTCATAAGCGCAGAAATCCTTCCACTGTGCCCAGCCTTATGTAGTGTTGGTTATTCCATTTGCCTCATGAGCTGGGTTATATTATGCCTCATATAACTGTAATTGTGGATTATAAAGCTAACTATAATGACTGTATAATATCTCCAAATAAAAGTGTTCTGAAACACCAACATATCTCTAATATCAGAAGAGAAATGAGCATATAAGTATATGTTTCTAAAGAGAAATAAACATAAATAACTTCAGTTTATTTTATTCAGTTTCATATTATATATAACATTTGTTATATGCAAGTCTAATTAAACTATTTCTAATATGAAGAGTGCAATATAATATAACATTATATCTTGATCAAATGAGTTTTCTTTAATGTTTCATACTTACACTGAGCGATCTTGGTTGATTTTCTTTGGGTGTTTGTGTCTGTGCCTGTCTGTGTGTGTTGCATGTGCATGTGTGTGTGTGCAGTTGTGAACTCCTGTGTGAATTCTTGTGGAAGCAAGAGAAGAATGTTAGGAATCTAGTCTCTTATACTTTGTCTTAATCCTTTGAGAAAGAATGTTTCACTGAACTGAGGGGTAAGTTGATAGTCAACATGCACGAGTGATCCTTCTGCCTCTCCCAACACAGTATTGAAGTGGGAACACATGGTTTTAGAAAGTGCTTAGGCAGATGCTTGAGTAGCAGGAGCTCTTGTTCAGTAGGCCATATTTAAAGACTTGAACTGAACTTTTTCTCCTTTTTATTAAACAGAGATTCCTTTCCCATAGCATATACTCTGAATATAGGTTCCCCTACCTCTACTTCTGCCAGTTCCTCTCCACCTCCTCTACCACCCAGATCCACTGCCATTCTGTATCATTAGAGAAGAACAAGCTTCTAAGAGATAACAGGAAAACATAACAAAATAAAATACAATAAGAAAAACAAAACAAAACAAAACATCATACTGATTTTGGGCAAGAGAAAGCAACAGAAAAGTAAAAGATCCCCAAAGAAGGCACAAGAATCAGAGACCCACTCTTTCACACATTTAGGAGTCCCATAAAAGTACTAAACAGAAAGCTATAACACATACACAGAGGACCTGTTGGAGACCCTGTGATTGTTAGTTCAGTGTAAACCTGTGATTAATACTTTAATCTCAATGAGTTCATATGGCCTTTGCTCAGTTGTTTAGTGGACCTTGTTATGGAGGCCTCCCATTTAGAGCTGTGTCTAAGTAGAACATTTTAAAATAACTTTCGACATCTCTGCATAGTTATGGTACTTTGGAAGAAGACTTCAATGAGCCTGAGTCTTTTTCTGTTGCTAACACAAAATACCTGAGACTATATAACATATGAAAACAGAATGTTCTTTAGAATTTTTTTTTGTGTTGTTTTGTTTTATTTTGGTAGATGTGGATCAGGGAATTAAGTGCATACTACTTTATCAGAGGACTCAAGTTTTAACTCCTAATAGCAACTTCAAATCCTTCACAACTGCAGGAACTCCAGCCCCTATATATCTGATGTTCTATTTCTATTTTCTTCTCACCTCTTTACACACACACACACACACACACACACACACACACACCAGTGACATAAAAAGAGAGAGAGAATATTCTGTTCATATGCTAAAAAATAGGATACGAAGTTGGAGAAGTGAGTAGGGAGGTGATGTATATTTGGCAATAATTATGGAAAGCATTGGGATGTTGAATATGATCAAAATACATAACATGAAATTATTAAAGAATTACTAAAACCCTTTTAAAAAACAGAAACATTAACATGATGTCTCAGACAGGTGGTATGTTTCAGGTTTACCTGTAGAAAACTAGTCAAACTTTCTTGTAACTGATGAAAAAAGAAATAAAAATATTGTTATATAATGAAAAGAAAAGGGAATTAAAATTTACTATCGGTGTATTGTAACATATGGAAGACACTTTTATATGGCCTTTCATTAAATCCTTGTAAAAATTATGACATAGTTCTATAGGCTCCACTTTTAATTAATAAGAAAATTATACTGAGAGAAATAAAACAACCTTCCAAAGTCTCATAACTAAATTGTGTCAGAGTGAGGCCTAATGAAAAAATCTGCTTTAGATCAGAGCACTTGCTCCATGTTGTCAAACCTGAATTATTGAAGAATCGAAAGTCCTTAGAGAATAAAATATAGTTCAAGAGAGATGACTAGAAACCAAGAAGCTGGGGAGACGAAAAATCGAAATTACACAGTGTGGAACCAGTTTTCCTTTCAGATAGAACTTTGAATACACCTTCCTTCAAAGCTATGGACACCATGTCTTCCATGATAGAGGACCTCAAAAGTGGCCACTAGGATACTTTCTTTAATCATGTTTTATTTTATTAGAACAATGTTTCTCAACCTTTGAGTCAACACCCCTTTAGGGCCAGAATGACTCTTTCACAGGGTTACCTAAGACCATTAGAAACACAGATATTTACACTAAGATCCATAACAGTAACACAATTACAATTATGTAATAGCAACAAAAATAAATTTCTGGTTGAGTGTCACTGCAGCATGAGGAACTATTTCAAAGGGTCACAGCATTAGGAATGTTGAGAACTGCTATATTAGAACATGAGAATAGAATCCTCATGAGTATATCAATTCTTAAAGGCCTTACCTACAAATACTACAACACTAGTAAATACATTATGAAGTGTGAATTTTGGGAAATCCCTTCATTTAGAAGGAATTATAAAATCAGTGGAATAAATAAAATCTTTATGATTCAGTTTTGGACACATTGTGGTTCTCACTTAGATTAATATTCAAAGTATTATTTTTAAAGCTTGGAAAATATGATATTTTCCTCTATAATATCATGATAATGATTTCTTTAGCACATTGCTCTTACTATAAATGAGATGGTAAACATAAAGTACCTGAATCTCAATAAAGTATTGATGAAAAATGTTAGTATGAAACTAAGAAAATGAAGAATTTTCTGCCATTGGTAATGTAGTTCTTTCAAAATCAGAAGCTACATAGTCAGAGTTAATGACAAGGAGGTAATTAGAATATTAGGTTGACATAGTCACATATCGTGAGGGCCCACATTACATAAGAGTTCAAACATAGTGAGTTAAAACTTTGCTTCTTTTGCTTCTCTGTATCCTCCTTTCTCTCCTATATAGGAGTGAACAGACTTGAGAAAAATGGGACATAGACATAGTATAGGAAAGAACAAGAAAAAAGGACAGATTATTGAATACATCATTATACTTTTGTATACTGATACAAAATTAATATTATATTTGGCTAAATTGGTATTGATCATTGTATATTAATGCAAATTTAAGATTGTATAGGGCTACATCGGTATTGATCTTTGTATATTGATACAAAATTAAGATTATATTTGGCCACAAAGGTATTGACCCTAGTATATTAATGTAAAATTAAGATTGTATTGGGCTACATC
>CAJQZJ010000637.1:1793979-1817804 GCA_907164525.1 Lophiomys imhausi | reverse complement strand
GCTTCTTAAAGGTATTGTTTGTAGTAATACTTAAAAATGAAATGTCAAGTTTTGACCTCTCGCTACCAACCGACATAAACTGTTTAGGATAATTAAGAAACGGAAACTAATAGTCATGAAAACGTGTCATTTTGTTAGTTACTATGACAGTCTATCACAGTTATTTTCTAAGCTACTCAGAAATCAAGTTGCTAAGAGACAAGCAATATTTACTTATCTAAATATAAAAGATAGATAGGGCATCTTCAAAAACCTCAAGAGATCTGCAGAATATGGCATTCAAAGATGTTTTCTTAACTTAAGATTTTTTGATATCGAGACATGTCAGCTCCTGACAGCACCCCCTATATTACTCCAAGTAGAAGATGAGCATCGAAGAATCTCCAGTGGGAGATGATTAAATTGGTGGTAAGCCATTCTCTTGGCAAGAAAAACCACTTGCTTCAACTGTAGACAGACTTCTGTCCAAAAAGGACAAAACTTGGAAGCAGGTAAGTCGACAGCCTAGCTCTGCCAAGACAGGGTAGGTAAGTCCTTCATAATTCCTGCTCTACAACCAATGTCTGTCAGAGAAATGGGGCGAAATGGCTGAAGATTGATGCTGTAATGTATGGAGAGAAAATGGGAACTGTCCAGGCAGCCACTGGTATGTCATTTTTTAGTTTTGGAAGCTGCAGGCCCTGCACTTCCTATATAATCAGATGTATTTATCCCTCTCAGGTCTCTGAGGTGGTTGAAGAATAGATACCTAGAGTCTCATAGTTAAATTTTGAGTTGTTTAGGAATCAAGAGGGCATTCTGGATCTAAGAAGATGTTTTTAAAATTATGAGGCAAGTTAGTATGAAAGCTGAGTTAGATATAGAACTTTAAACACATGGAGATGGTTAGATAGTAGAATGTTAAAGTCAGGTGCCAAATACATATGGACTGGACATTGGGAATGTATGCTAAGCCATATAACTCTTATAATTGTGGCCTATTTATTTCTGTTGTTTTGTATTGTATTTATAGTTATAAGAAAAAGAACCATTTTTTGGGCTGAAAAGGAGAGCTGTTGGGGGGAAAAATAAATACCTTAAACTAAAAAAAAAAAAAAAAAGAAGGGAATAGGATGGGGGGGCTGAGGGGGAGGAGGGTGGAAGGGTGGGACTGGAGGGGGGAGTAGGGAGGGGATTGTGATTGAGATGTAACTTGAAGAAATAAAAAATAAATTATTAAAAAAAAAATCCATACTCCAGTAAATTTGAAAACTTAAGCCAAATGGACAATTTTCTTGATAGATGCCACCTACCAAAGCTAAATGAAGGTCAGGTTAACAGATTAATCAGCCCTATAGCCCCTAAGGAAATTAGAAACAGTTATTAAAAATCTCCAACCAAAAAAAGCCCAGGGGCAGATGGTTTTAGCACAGAATTCTACCAGAATTTCAAAGAAAAGCTAATACCAATACTCTTCAAAATCTTTCACAAAATAGAATCAGAAAGAACACAGCCAAACACATTCTATGAGGCCACAGTCACCCTGATTCCTAAACCACAAAGACCCAACAAAGAAAGAGAACTTCAGACCAATCTCCCTCATGAACATAGATGCAAAAATACTTAATAAAATACTAGCAAACAGAATCCAAGAACACATCAAAAGTATCATAGACCATGATCAAGTAGGCTTCATCCCAGCAATGCAGGTGTGGTTCAACATTCGAAAGTCTATCAACATAATTCACCATATAAACAAGATGAAAGAAAAAAAACGACATGATAATCTCACTAGATGTGGAAAAAGCATTTAACAAAATCCAACACCCCTTCATGCTAAAAGTTCTGGAGAGAACTGACATACAAGGACCGTATCTAGAAATAAAAAAGGCAATATACAGCAAGCCAGTGGCCAACATCAAAGTAAACAGAGAGAAACTTGAAGCATTTCCTCTAAACTCAGGGACAAGACAAGGATGTCCACTTTCGCCATATCTCTTCTATATAGTACTTGAAGTTCTTGCTAGAGCAATCAGACAACTAATGGATATCAAGGAGATACAATTTGGAAATGAAGAAGTCAAATTATCCCTATTTGTAGACGATATGATAGTATACATAAACAACCCCAAAAATTCTAGCAGAGAACTCTTACAGCTGATAAACACCTTCAGCAAGGTGGCTGGATACAAAATTAATTGAAAAAAAACCAGAAGCCCTTCTTTATACAACAAATAAATGGGCTGAGAAAGAAATCACGGAAACAACTCCCTTCACAATAGCCACAAACAACATAAAATACCTGGGAGTAACTCTAACCAAGCAAGTAAAGGACCTGTACAACAAGAACTTCAAGCCCTTGAAGAAAAAAATTGAAGAGTCCATCGGAAGATGGAAAGATCTCCCATTCTCATGTATAATAGGATCAACATAATAAAAATGGCCATTCTCCCAAAAACAATATACAGATTCAATGCAATTCCTATCAAAATACCAACACAATTCTTTTTAGACCTGGAAAAAGCTATTCTTAATTTCATATGGAACAACAAAAAAACCTAGAATAGCTAAATCAATCCTGTACAATAAAAAAATATCTGGGTGTATCACCATCCCAGATTTCAAGCTGTACTACAGAGCAATGATAATAAAAACAGCATGGTTCTGGTATAGAAACAGACCAGTGGATCAATGGATTCGAATTGAAGACCCAGAAATGAACCCACACACCTATGGGCACCTACTTTTTGACAAAGAATCCGATACCGCACAATGGAAAAAGGACAGCAACTTCAACAAATGATACTGGACCAAATGGATGTCCACATGTAAAAGAATGAAATTAACCCCATACTTATCACCTTGTACAAAGGTGGATATAAGACCTTAACATAAGGCTGGACACATTAAATCTACCAGAAGAAAAAGTGGGAGAAACCCTCGATCTCATTGGCACAGGTGACAACTTCCTAAACAGAACACCAACAGCTCAGGACCTAAGACCAACAATCAATAAATGGGACCTCATGAAACTGAAAAGCTTCTGCAAGGCAAAAGACACTGTCATTTGAACAAAACGGCTGCCTATAAATTGGGAAAAAAAAATCTTCACCAACCCCACATCTGAGAGAGGGCTAATATCCAAAATTTACAAAGAACTCAAGAAATTAAATGCCAAGAAACCAAATAATCCAATCAAAAAATGGGGAAAAGAGCTAAACAGAGAATTCACAAAGGAGGAATTCCTAAAGGCTGCATGACACTTGAAGAAATGCTCAGCATCCTTAACCATCAGAGAAATGCAACTCAAGAGGACTCTAAGATTCCCTCTCACACTTGTCAGCATGGCTAAGATCAAAAGCTCAAATGATAACACATGCTGGTGAAGGTGTGGAGAAAGGGGAACCCTTGTCCATTTCTGGTGGGAGTGCAGGCTTGTGCAACCACTATGGAGGTCAGTCTGGCGATATCGTAGGAAACTTGGAATAGCTCCACCTCGGGAGCCAGCCATACCACTTCTGGGTATACATCCAAATGACTCCTCACCGAATCACGAGGACGTTTCCTCATCTATGTTTATAGCAGCCTTATTTGTAATAGCTATTAACTGGAAACAACCCAGATGTCCCTCAACCGATGAATGGATTAAAAACTTTAGTACATCTACACAATGGAATACTACTCAGCTATCAGAAACAATGAAATTAATGCAATTTGCAGCCAAATGGCTGGAACTAGAGAAGTTCATCCTGAGTGAGCTAACCTAGACTCAGAAGGATGCACATGACATCTATTCACTTATAGTCGGATTTTGGCTTTATAGTAGATGGTATCTATACCACAACCAACGCACCAAAGGGAACATGGACGTACACTTTTTTTTTTCTCCCGGTCAATGCGACACTTTTCCCTAATGGTGCTGCGTTGTAGGTCCCCAGTGAATGAGGAGGCTATTGGCCCTCCTATGACTGCTGAACTGGGGCAGGGGACTGTTATGTAGGGATACTCCACTCCAGAGGGGTGGGATGGAAGTGTTAGGGGGTAGAGGGTGGGAGGGCAGGACTTGGAGTGGTGGAAAGAGGACACAATGATGGAGATATATCCTGAAGCAATAAATATATAAATTTAAAAAATTAAAAAAGTTTCAATCCTGCATGTATTGACTATTGAATAAATGCTATTTAGTGTTTCACTTTATTTAAAATTTCTTGACTGAATTGTGGTAATTTTCATCTTAATTTTTCTGCCTTATAATGAGGTGAGGCAGAGCAATATATGCACTTTTTGTGTACTTTAACTTTTTCGTGCACAGTGAAAAACTAACAATAAATTAATTTGAAAATGTGGCATTTTGCTTCCTTTTGACAAAATAAATGTTATTGCACTTTTATGAATAATATCACAGCTGATCCCATTTGTGTATGTATACTGCTATTATTCAAATAGATAAATGTTTATTTACCCAAGAAAATACAGTTACTTAATATGAATAACATTTCTTCCCAATTATTTTATAATTTTCCTAATATATTTTGTGTAGAAAAAAAATATTGCTACAAGGCACATCACTTCAAATTTGTGAAAACATTCTTAATTCGATTCCTGAAGACACCCTCAATGTTATTGAAATATAAAATATTATATAATAAAAAATTAAATTTACTTTTGTATAATTTTTCTAAAATGACCTTTAATTTTGTCTCCGTTATATACTGAACATCAAAGTCCATTCTTTTAATTACCAGGAGCCTAAAACTTAAAAAATAAAACTCAATATAACCTAAAATATGATTTGTATTTAAGACTTTAATCTTGGAGTAATTAACAAATGCTAATTCTCTAAAATAAATTAAGAACAGATATAGAAGAAGAGAAATTTAGGAACAAATGCATTAACATTTATTGTTCCACAGGGATTCTGTCTGTATCATCTTTCAAATAATGTAAGATTGTAAATAAAAAATATCCTAATATATTTAATAATACAATAACTACAATGTAGACAATTAAATAATTGTAAAATATTTTGTCTTAATATTTGAATTTTTTATAGGACATTGCCACTTGAAACAGAAACTTTTTGTGAAATGATAGATGGCTCCTTCATCTTCTACCCAGCTCACACAGTTCATTGTGTTGTTTGACTACCTTAGAAAGAGTAGCTGTATCTCATTACCTAAATAAGTCTCAAAAGGAATTTTTTTTTTAGCCTACATTACATACTTTGGCTCATAGGTTAGTTTAATAACCAAAATTGCCATGATCTGTCTGTTTTCCCCATCCCTGTATTCAATGTAGAGAGTAGAAGAGAAAAGCATTCCTTTTTTGCGTGATAGTGGAGGTGAGCTGATACCTAGCTCTGGTCTAAAGCCAGAAGAAATTCTGTAGGTGGCATATTTTTGTTCTTTTATCCTACCTTGAATTAACATTTTACATACTATTTCATGGCAGCAATCATATTTGCATTAGAGGTGAAGTATATGAAAAAAAAACAGTAAAGAGAGAAAAATAATCAGTAAGTTTTATATCCACCAGTTAGGTTAACTGAGCTCAAGAAAGCCTGACTTCTTTGGTGATACATCAGGAAAACAACAATGACAAAAAATATCCCTTAGTTTACCATCTGGGAGTTCTTCAGCCATGTTAAACACCTTATTGTAACAAGAATCTAGTGTTAACAAACCAATCAAAACCAAAGTATTTCCTCCCATTCTGTCTGAAATGGACTTTGGTAAAACTTTTAATGTCCAATGTGGTCAAGTGTCACATTTCTTTCATTGATATTGCTGTATCTTTATTTTTCCTACTCAAAGTGCCATGGGCTTGAGTTCATATTATGGCTTATTATACCCAGTGTTTTCACTTATTTGAACATAAAACAAATCATTACATGACGATTTATGTACCTGTTCACTCTCAAATATGTACATAGCAGACAAGAGGCAGGACAGTTTTTCCACACAAATTCACTCTGGGGAGTTCATCGAAAAACCTGCATCCATGGCTAACTCTACTGTGCTCCCCACGTGAGGTGCAGGGCCTGCTCTCCATAGTGCTGCAGCATGTAAGGGACAGTGACAACTCTACTGCTCTGAGTTCTGATGACCTCATGACAGCCCTTCTGCCTACCTTAGGTTACAATAGCCAATGAGGGGGGAGATCGTCTTTCCCTTACCCATGTCACTGTTTGGCAAGCAAGCTCATGCTCTGAGGAGCTAACTCTCCTGCACATCCAATACCAGGGTCAGCTCTACTGTGTTGCACTGGTGATGTGCAGGTCTTGTTCTCCAGAATGCTGCAGGTGGTGAAAGGCAGGGTCATTTCTTCTGTTCTCATACCCTAGGGCCAACTCTCTCACCTGCTGCATGTGACAAGCAGCAAGTTGGGAGGAGGGTATCTCTTCTCTATACATGCCACTCACGCACAGGAGACATAATGGGCCAGATCTCCCCAGCTCATATTCTCAGGAGCTGACTCACCTGCAAACCCCACTCTCTTGAGTACACCAGCTGTCAAGATGCAAAGGGGCATCTCTTTTACTTTGTGGACGTTTGAGCTGGCAATCACAGGTATACATAGCCATTTTCAATGTGTTCTGCTTAGGGGACATTCCTTCACAGCATTTGCACTGTGAATGCTGACTTTGATTGTCTTGGTAAAGTGCTCTTTTATTATTTTTCTCTTACACACTGTTTCTTTGGAAGGAAGTCACCATCTGCTGCCCAGATAAGTAGTGTAGGATGAAATCACCTATGAAGGCAATATATATACATTTAAAAAATGTAAATCTTCCGTGTATGGGTCCACAAGCCTGTGATCAAGCACCCCAGAAAGAGGCAAGTAGAGCTCTGTGAAGTTGAATACAGCCTGCACAGTCTACAGAGAGAATTATGGGTCAGCCAGTGCTGTATATTGTGACCACATGTCAAAAAAGAAAGGATAAAAAGAAAACATTTAATCAGTGTATATCATGAATTCCAAGTTTCTGATAGTTTGTTTCTCATGACATTACCAACATGCTTGATTTATTTTTCTTTTTTCTTTTGTTTTACTTCTAAAAACTTAAGAACAATTCAATCGATTCTCTTTCAATGGAATATTTTTCAGAAGTAATTGTTTACCAAAAGATTTTCTCAAGATCTGTAAATCTATCAACATTCCATAAACAATAGCAAATGAACAAAAATCAAAATTCTCACTGGACACCTATGTAGAGAATGTTTCTTTGTATTCCTAATTCTAATTTTAAATGAAATATGAGTTCCACAGAACCAAAAATTAACCTTTGTGGTTTCTCAGGTTTAAAACTCAACATAATTTACACTGTTAGCAACAGCATTTTTTTTTCTTTTTTTTTCCCACATCCCTATCAGCAACTGCTATCATTCATTTGCTTCTTTCTTTGTTTGTTTGATGATTTTATCATGACCATTCTAACTAGGGGTAAGATGAACTCTCAAATTAATTTCAATTTTCATTTCCATGAAGGTTAAATGATGCTGTACATTTTATTAAATGATTCTCAGTCATTTGTGTTTTATTATTATGAACCCTGTTTAGTACAATGCCCTATCTTCTAAATTAGTTATTTATTTTATTGTTTAAACTTTTGAGTTCTTTGTATATTCTAGGTATTAACTCTCTGATAGATGGATACCTGGTAAAAATTTTTTTCTCATTCTATAGGCTTCTCATTTACTTGAATGGTGGTTTCATTCAATGTACAGACATCTTTTAGCTTCATATGGTTCCAGTTTGTCAATTTTCTTAATGTTTCTGCTAACAAGGTTTGGTTCAGAATGTCATTTCTTGTTTATATAAGTTCAATAATGTACTCTTTTTTCCACCCTCATACTCACAGTTTCAGGTATATTTCAAGGTTCTAGCTCCACATGGAATACAATATGAAAGTTCATTAATAAGCTGTAAATGTATGTGCCACAAGTTCTAGCTATATTAACATGGGCATACTTGTTCATACATGTTCATTTCTCCTCACTCTATTTAAAATATTCAGGAAATGTAAACAGCCTAGATGTTTACCAATTAGTAAATGGAAAATGAATATCTGGTAGATTTGCACAATGAAATGCTAGTCATTGAAATTATGAAATGCCCAAGTAAATGGATGAAGCTATAAAAATCATGCTCAGTTAGGTAATCCATATACAGACAGATAAATATTTTTTCCTTTTTTGTGTAAAAAAGCATACTAGTATGTATGAATGGACTATAGATGATAGAGTTTTTACCAAACTACAAGGGTCTGTGGAATGCCTGACCCATAATTACAGGCCTATCCTCAAATTTCTGACTATTTTTTCTATCCCTATACTTTTTGAGTTTACCTATATAGTATATTAAGCATAAAGTGATGAGAAACAAGAAGTTGCAAGTGCGTAAAACATGGTGACTGACAATGCTCTGCAACTCCAGTTCCAGACTCTTCAATGTGCTCTTCTGGCCTGGTACAGAGACATACATGAAAGGGAAACACCATATACATGTATACATACATACAGAAATGCAGATACATATATGTGTATATGTATAAATATGTATGTATGTATGCATGTATATGTGTGTATATGTGTATGTATGTATGTAACTATGTTAAATTCGTTAAACAAATTTTAAATGTTAAGGATATAAATGACTTTTGAAAATAGAATAATGAACTTTTATATACTCCTGAAACATTTATTTTTATTACAAATTTTATTATGTATTTATTACAAATAATACAAGTTTATGCATTAGGTTTATCCTTATGCAACAGTATTAATTATTTAACTTTTAATTCTCGATTCTGTCTATTTTAAGAAATCTGCAGCATTATAACAATTCTATTGTTTATTTCATTTGTAGTCATTCATTCTCCATGTGCCTAAATCACAGACAGTATAGTGAGGAAAGCAATTTTCCTGAAAGTGGCTTTTAAAACTAACAACTTAAATTTAATAAAACTCACATTTCAAAGTGACAAAGCATAGCTAACTCTCTCGCAAAAGGTTTCATGCTTCACTCTCTCACCTTTTCATCCACAGTAAATAAATAGTCAAATCTCTGAGATGCCACATGTAAGGATTTCAGATCTTGGAAAACTGAAGGTTTGGCTTAGTTGAACCACAGGAACACCTTTAGCTGATTACAGTTCTGGAGACACTTCCCAGACACAGTATCTGTGACACTGTTCCTATATGTGTTTGGTTTACTTGTGTGTGTGTTCATAGAAAACAAAAGTAACATCTATCTGGGATCAGAAATTGTACCTAGATTCCTACAATGCTATGAACAAGTAAAAAGGCAGTTTTAAGGGTGTGAAAGAAGAAAGAAAATGTTCAAATATTAATACATTAGAATTTCTTACTTTTAATTGCCTTCAAACTTAACATCAGAAAGAAGTTAAAATAATTTCTAGTAAGGTGAATTGAATGGAGTCCAAGAAAGCCATGAAAAGGAATAGCTTCTTTGTCCAGTAGTAATTTAAATTTCAAAATATTTCTTCACCATTAAACTTACCAATATTCCTTGTTTCCCATCATTATCTCCAACAAATTTCCTGTTGGACTGAATTTGTTTGAAGACATACTGTGATTTTTCTGTTTTCACTTTCTATAATCACAATTATATTTAAGAATTCTGACAAGATGTATCACTTATATTTCATAAATATCACTAAGGTTTGACTATAATTTTAGCTTAGTGGCAAACAAAATATGTATAATCGTATCACAACAAAAGCCATAATGGTATAAAGCTAAGATGTTGGATTTGGGAGAAGTGAAGAAAAAATTGGGAGAGAAGAGGAAGCAAAAATGTTTCTAATTATCTTACGAATTCCTTGATTTCCTCAAAAATGAATAATACAATAATATTCTAAGTGTGAAGGTTGGATAAAATGAGCTTCTTGCTCTTTTCCACTAACCTCTTCTATATATTTCTTAACATACATTTGTTTAGTTTCTGACTTTTTGATATTGAATATTTAAAAATAGCTAAAATAAAAGATTTTCAGTTTTTAGCATAAAGAACTGATAAATAAGTTTTGTGATGTCACTATTGAATATCAACTGACACATTACAATGTATCCATGAATAAATATAAATAAAAAATAAGTAAGTAATAGAAGTCAATGTGTTGCAGAAAGATTTGAATTTGGCCTAATGACATTCCTGAACTCTCCCTCTTGTGATATAATTTTTTATGTCATTAATGAAAAAATAGACTTAATTATAGAATAGCACAAATTTAAGAATAATGTTCAAATAAATTATTGATATAATAACTACTATAGATAAGAAAAGGTATAAATCCCTGTAAATATGAGATTGGAGAAAGTATCAATCCCAGTAAATATCAGAAAATAAAATACTGCTGCTCAACTCTAGTTTTTTCTAGTTGTTTCTAATTTTTTAATATTCTATTTATTTATAGAAAATATAGTTTGTGTTATGAACAGCTCTTTACATATATAAACTCATTAAGCGATCTCAAGAATAATTGAAGTAAAACAAAATCGAAGGCAAATTTAAGGCAAAATATTTGAGACCATCAGAAATTTTCTTGACAGCAGTGTACACACACAAGTTTGAAAATAGGATCCAGTTGTTAACTATAATAGGAATTTAAGAATTGGAATATTTCAAATCACTTATTTAAATTATGTAAAGGATCTGACTTAGGTTCTTATTTAACAAATCTGCAGCCTCCATTTTAACGAAACAATATTGTTTCTCCCACCATCCATATGTGATCACTGACCAGTTCACATGTTACATGGAATTCCCAAGCAGTAAATGCCATCACCTGAATTTGTGTGTACAGTTCTCTGCCTCTCTTTTCTTTCTCTTTTTTCATGCAAACACTTTCACTTTCATGCATGTCCCGGACATGTAAACAAATGTACGCAACTGCTTACACTTTCACTTCAGCTTTCGTTCTTCAATGCCTTCTAGTATAATCACAGAAATCTCTCTCTTTTACAAGACAAAAATTATATGTGGATCACATATCTTATCATAATAATTTGTAATTACTTTTCACATTATTACCTCCAAAATTACTGTATGATCACCTGTATGTGACATATAAATATAGTTTGGATATATTATTGATACTGTATTTGTTCTTCATAAAGGAAAGCGTTTCTCAATAATTTGTTTTTGAATTTTAAATTGACAAAAAGATCTGCAATTGCAGATACAAATGTTTTCATCACATTCTTTATTTCTGTGTGTGTGTGCATGTGTTTGTGCATGTGCAGATTTTTAAAATAACGTTTTATGTCATTGTGCTTAAGATAACTTACTATTTTGGAAATTTACATTAGAAAAAAAATTTAGTTTTAAGTCAAGGATTTGGTTTTGTAATAATATGTAAATTAATTAAGTATTGCTTTAATGTATATTTTTAATTTTTCAAAATAAATGAAACAGGATCAATAATATTACATGCTATGTACACATGCCCATAAACAACAGAATATTATAGAATAGACTGAAATGTATGGAGGTAAAACTCTAAATTCATTCAAATAAAGCTTAAAGGAGAAAAACAAAATTGTGGTTATTTCAACAATCTTTTATTGCTACAATCCAGAAAACATTCCAAAATATTCATTACTTAACATATGCAAACAAAAGAACATTATGTGAGGATTCAAAGAATAAACTAGAATTTTCAGGCATGTGGATCTATGTAAAAATAGCACATTGAGGCTGAGAAGATGCAGAGTGGTTCTGACGAAACAATGTTACTCATAGTAAAAACTAAAACATAAATTAACTTTACATATTATTTATGCAGAACTCACATAGTCAAAAGTCGAGCAACCTGGAGATTGAAAATATGCATAAAATTTATAGCATTTTCTATTGGGAGGAAGGGAACTAAAAAGAGATTTAAAAAATAACCTAACATAACCATAACCCTTTGGTTTCCAATATCAAGAATTCTTTTTTTTTTTTAATCAGGTGAAATTTGCAGTGGTGGGAATATGGATCTTAGCTATATTTGTCTTTGTCATTTTCTGTATATACAACTTTCCTAAGCAATGAAACAAAAAAAAGAGAAACATTCATAGTTTTCAGCAAACAATTGTTTCATTTTTCTGAGTTTAAGAAAGTGTCACTTTTGATATTACACAGAAAACAACTTTTTTGATAATGGAATGAGAAACCACCTGCATCAGAAGCAACATTAGATGGAGTTGTAATGCTGTAATATAAGTTGATTATTTTACTTTTAAAAATGTTAATCGAGAGGCAGAGAATTTAAAATGAGCACAATTGATCATAACTCACACTTAGTAATCCTTCTCATCAAAGAATATGTGGGTTTAAGTTTGGACTCAGGTCAATGTGGAAGAGACTAATTTTGTTGAAATGGAGGTACAAAATAAAAATATGAAAATGATTTCAAGTCACAACTAGATAAATACTAAAAGAAGATAAATGAGTTTTGGTGGTAGTTTATTTTCCAGATGAGCTTGTGACTTATTAGTTTTGGTCTTTAGAAAATTTCTCCAGGGTCTGGCTGTGTGTGGTAGTGCATGCTTTAATCCCCCAACACTTGTGCAGAAGAGCAAGGTGGATCTCTATGAGTTCAAGGGCAGCCTGGTCTACAAAGAAAGTCAAGGACATCCAGAACTAACCAGACTAACAAGAGAAGCCCTGTCTCGAAAAACCAAAAAGAAAAGAAAAGAAAAGAAAAGAAAATCTCTCTCTTGAGGATTAATTCTTCCTAAACGAGTGCTTGATATCCTAATGAATTGCTATTATTGGTGTATCTTAGAAACTGGCATTGATCTCCTTTCTCTGAAATAGCATCTTATGATCCACTGCTTTGTGTGTGGACAGTGTTTTCTATGTTCTTTTTTATTGAAAAAAATTTATTTTGTGAATTTCACATCATGTACCCTGTTCCCGCCTATCTCCCACCTCCTCTCAGACCCATCTTCCACCCTTGCAATCTGTCCCACCATAAAAATTAACAGCTTATTGTAGAAGCTGCAGTGTATCTCAGTATGTCCCACAACATTCCCTTTTGTCCACTCATTCTGCTTGCAAATGTTCATTATGACACCTTGGTCTGGTAAGAGGCCCCTGATTTCCGCTACTCCATCAGTACTGCAACCTCACTGTAGCTCCTCAGATATGTCATAACTGTCCTGGGTCATGGAGATCCTGCAGTCCTGGGTTGTGGAACTGACCTCTTCTTGCACTCTGGTAGTTCATCCACGGGGTAGATGTTAGGGTAGGCCAAGTCAAAGCCCTGATTCTGTACTTGCAATCCCCACTTGCATGGCCAGTTCTACTATGTAAAGGTGAAGGGCCTGCTCTCCTGAGTGCTGCAGCATGTGAGGGGCTCTTGTGACCTCATCTGGGTCAGGTCTCCTGTCGGCCAATGGTGGTGAGGGCAAAAGGGAGGGGAGGGCTTCTCTCCCTAGCCAATACCACCATATAGCAGACTGAAGGCAGGGCTGGTACTCCCACACTCACTCCCTCAGGGCTGGCTCACCCACAACCCCCACATCCAGGGCTGAACAGAGTACTTCTAGTTTCTAGATTGTCTCCTGTCCTGGGAGTCTCCCAGTGCTTGCCTGGTACTGGTCTGGTAGTCATTTCAGGCTACCCCACAGTGTCAATATGGTATTGGTATCCAGCTTGCTTCCCCCCCCCCCAGGAATGTTAGGCTACTATTCATTCAGATGTTCATAGGTCAGAACACTGAATGAAGATATAGCCTCTCTTCTCTCTGCCACCTACTGATGCACATGTGACTTAGCAGTCACATCTGCAATGCCTCTAGGGGCAAGGTGCTTTCTATATGTTAGGACACTAATGCAATTATCTCCTTGGAAAAAAATGGGTGAAAACTAAAAATTATAGTCTATGATTGTTCTACAGATTTCAGGTAAAATTAATACAAACACGCATATATGGAGAGGGAGAGAGAAAGAGAAGAGAGAGAGAATGAGAGAGAAAGGCAAATCTTTGCCTCAGTAGTGCTCTTGAGCAAGATAAAAACTTGTTCTCACAGTCTTAGATTGTGAAATACTGGAAAAATAAACATGTTTTATTACAAACAAAAAATAGCAAGGTGCATTATAAATATACCAAAATTGGTGAACAGTTATGTTTACACAGAAGTTTGCATTTTGTGTTCCTGAGGCAAAATGTTTTTATGTTTTGAAACATAATCTCCCCCTCAAACTTGAGGAGACAGTATTTAAGAACCATCAAGTGTATGTTGCTTACAGAACTTTAGTTTTTTCCCTTCAGGGATCATTGTTTTTTACTCAAAGTAAATTTTATTCCAAATTTTACACTAGACATTTTTTTCCAGTTTCAAATTGATTTTGAGAGAAATTCATATCTCAGAACCATCAAATGACTTCTAGGTTAAAGGGAGCCTTGAGATTCAGGATAGACCACAGAATTCAAGGAAACAATGTGATTTGAGGGGAAAATGGTTCAAATAATGAAGTGACTGCAATAGGGACAATAAAATAATTACATAAGACTCACCAGAGAAAACAGCCTACAGTAATGAAAGTACTCTGTCTATTGCTACAGAACTGCTCAGTGACATCTCAAGAATTCGGCCACAACAAGGTCAAGGAACACATACTACAAGTAAGAAGAACCTTCCCAATTATGGTTTTATTGAAAAAAATCACACAAATATTAAAGGCCATATAGAAAAGAAGAAAATATTAAATAACATATAGAAAAAAAGAACTTTTTCAGTAAGATATTAAGCCTTTCAAAAATCTAGATTACTAAATTTCTTCAATTAAAATGTAATAGCAGTATGTGTAGAACTTGCCATTAATGAGGAATCTAGCTACAAACATCCTAGCTGAGTTTTTTATGACTCCAAGTTAAGCTTGAAATAAATAAAAACATGTGCTTGCAGTCATTAAAGAGTCCTTTGCACATGTGTCCCATCCACTGTCTTCAATGAATGAAATTTTTAAATGTGTTCATTTCCATATTTGTTGCACACTACTTATATGTAAACAATTCTATAAACATGATATAACAATTTTTACCTCCCTTTCTGATAAAGATAGTTTTATTAGTCATCAATTTGTAGGAAGTGTTTGACATATAAAGAAGCCCTGAGTTTCAAAATGATGTTGTGAAGAAGTGATATGCTTATCATCTAACATACATTAGTAAGGACAGCCTACAAAGATACCTATTGTTGACATGGGGAAATCTTAGTGTGGACAGATGCACTAGTGTGCAGAAACAATAAAGTCCTTAATATGTTCATTAAGACACTGGAAGCTTCACATGTAAAATAAGCAAGCTACTTCAACTGTCTGCAGGATTTTGTTGTGTTTAGCTCAGACCTGTGTTGGGCTTGTGTTAATCTATTTAACACAAATACTAAGTGGCTATTTTGTCCACAAAGATTGGTCATTCCCTATTAATTAGTAACTTAAAAGTAAGGTTTTGAATATTATGCTCTATTTCACTGTTTCATTAACAGTACTTGCTTAAAGAATCTGATCATTTGGGTTACATTGTCAATTTTTTTTTTGTTGTTGTAGCAATTTATCTCTTGATTCACTTTATACTGGAACTTCTTCATTGATTAACCTATTTGAATTTTTCATTTTGTCTTCAGCAAAAATGATAATGAGTAATATAATGTGATTATTATAGGCATCATTTTGTCTTTAAAATTACTATTCTAATCCATACAATGCTTCTTAATATTTCTTTCCACTTTTCACTTAAAACTTTTGTTATCTTGAAGACAAATTATTAATGTACTATATAATATCATGAGAACATTATCATGTTTTGAGATTAAGACTTAAAAATATATGATTTTCTAGTACTATGTTTTAAATAATTACTAGCTTTTTATTTGTAATATAGTGAATATTTTGCTTTTAATTATTTCCATGGGAAATACTTGTTGAGAAATAACTTGAAGATTATTGTATCTTTACCAGATTATTAAATTATAAAAAATCAAAAATCCAGAAATTTTATTATCTAAGTAATATGCCTTAAATTATCTCAATTGGAAAAAAATAAGTGTTCATAATTTTTTTCTGTTGTGTTAATCATTTTATTTAAAATAGCATTTTCTGAAACAAGTGTGATGTCTTGTAAACTACTTGAAGTAAACATGTGCTTTAATTGACAAATAGAAGTTATAAATTTATACCATCTCACAGCACAGTGAAAATCAGTTCTCTTTATTTATCCTGAGAAAAGTCATTGTTGTCGACATGAAATCAATTTAATATTTTCAATTTAGATGAAAAGTGTAGTGAGCTTTTAGTTTCATGCAACAGAGTACACATATATTAATGCATAGGAATTATTGGATTCCTAAAATATTATACCCTTGTGACTGCTTTACATGTGCATTTACAAATATAAAAGGCATTTGGATTAGATGATTTTAGCCTTGCTCACATCCATGTGATCTTGTATGCAGTCATATGCAGCATTTAAATTGATATCCTGGTGATAACATCATGTAGCTCTCTTCATTTTTTTTATGCTAGCTACAAGTTCAACCAATTATGACATTTGGATGAGCTCCACTGATTTTCACTTTGATCTATTTTAAGTTCTAGTGAAATATTGAAGTTATGAGTCCTAAGCAAGGAAACTGCAATAATCATCCTTAAAGACTTCTCAGTACTTCATTTTGGACTTCTGAACACTATATATTAACTTTTGTGTGATTTAAGAAAGAGATTTTTTAGAAGTCTGTTTTATAAATTAATGTGTGTGTGAAAGAGATAGAGAGAATATGAGTATGGAAATTAGAGAACTATTAAAAGACTCTTATTCCACTATATGGATGGATTCCCATCAAGAGAGAACTGAAGTTGTCAAGTTTGATAGTTATCAACTTTATGTGCTGAACCATCTTGTTTGATTGTGTATAAATAAAGGGAATATCAAAACATGAGCAAAGTCATAAATTGATACTCTGAGCACAGCTTGCTCCTAGAAACCTAACACAGTGATCAAGGAATGAAAAAGGACAGACAAAAACATGGACAGAAAATGTGAGTTAGGATATGCTGTTTTCACTCAGCTGGAGCATATCTACTATGAAGCAACCAATGACTCCAGTGCCCAGCAGGTGTAGAGTCTCCATAAGAAATAACTGTAGGGAAGTATTCAGGCTATACACATCCCAAGGGAAAAGATGCTGGAGATGCTTTCTGTAAGCTGTCAACATGCACATATATACTATAGGAAGACTTTGCCAATTCATTTGAGTCTGAGACAGTGGTGTCATTGTCAATAGTGTACATTCACTTGGGACTTTATTCATTCCTCATGTATTCACTGAGCCTTCCTTTGCTTCCCACAATAAATGTATTATAAAAATAAAAATTGATATTCTTATAATGTGTACATCTGTGTGTTACTAATGAAGCAACATGGAAAATGCCTAATCCAATAACTTGTAGATTATTATCTCAATACTGGTTCTATAATAATTGAGGAATTAGAAAAATGTAAAGGAGATATGAAGATATGTGATTTTTTTATAACAATGAGTAGATATCACTGTATACATTTTTAATCCATTTGCCAGTGTAAAATCTGAATTATATTATCCCTTCAATAACTATTCTTCACCACAGAGGGAAATATACTAATAAGAAATTTTCTTTAGATATATTTATATTGTGAAATAACTAGAAGTCGCTTAATGTAAAAGTCTTTTATTTTCTTTTATTATTTACTTTATTCTTCATATTATAATATAATTATACTGGCTGGGCGTGGTGGCGCATGCCTTCAATCTCAGCACTCTGGAGACAGAAGTAGGTGGATCTCTGTGAGTTCAAGGCCAGCCTGATCTACAGAGTGAGTCCATGACAGTTAAGGGAACACAGAGAAACCCTGTCTCCAAAAACCTAAAAAAAATTATATATATATATATATATATATATATATATATATATATATATATATACCATTACGATTTCCTCTCTCCAAACCCTCTCATATACACTTCCTTAATATTTTTCCAACCATGACCTAGTTCTTGTTAATTTTTGTGACACACTCACACACACACACACACACACACACACACACACACACACACACACATACGCACACACCGTAGTTCAAATGAAAATGGCCCCCATTGTCCATTAGTAAGTGTAGCCTTGTCAGAGTAGGTGTGGCCGTGTTGGAGGAAGTGTGTAACTTAGGAGGTTGGCTTACAAAGCTATGCCCACTGTGGCTCACAGTGTCCTGCTGCTGGCATATGAAGATGTAGAACACTCAGATTTTTCTCCAGCACCATGTCTGCCTTCATGTTGTCATATTTACAGCCAAGATGATAATGGATTAAAACTCTGAAAGTGTAAATCAGTCACAATTAAATGCTTTCCTTTATAAGGATTCCCTTGGTCATGATGTCTCTTTACAGCAACAAAACCCTAACTAAAATAATATATATTCACACATTCCTACAAACACACAGACACATGGATACATACAGAGACAGATAAATACAGAGAAACATAGAGACAGACACAGGCACAGACACAGACACACACACACACACACACACACACACACACACAAAGAGAGAGAGAGAGAGAGAGAGAGAGAGAGAGAGAGAGAGGTCTTATAGTTAGCCAGTACAAAATGGTAAGCACTGAAAATATACATATAGGCAGTGGCCCATGTACCACTGCATCAACCTTGCCCCACTGTGGTTACAAGGCCTCATATACCAGGAGCATCGAGCTCCATTTTCCCAACCCTGCCACTCCTCGTGTCTTCAGTCCTGCAATGTTAGGAACACCCAGGTTAGTTCCCTCCTCTCCCCTTACCCCAAAATTCCCGATATGCCCAGTGCTCTGGAACACTCCCAGCTGCCTTGAGCAGAGTGCTGTCCCTTCAAGCTCCATCTTCCTAATCAGTGCAACCTAGGATCCTCAGACCTGCAACTTCAGAACTATTCAGATTTTATTTCTTCTCTTCCCTTCCACCACAAATTCCTGTGCTGCCCAGTGCTCTGGGATATGTCCAGCCAACCTGAGCTGAGCACTTTGCCCAAGCAGCACTGTATCAACCTCACCCCACAGAGGTTACAAGAGCTCATAGACCAGAAGCATCCAGCTCCACCTTCTCTACCCCACTACCCTTCTGGTCCCCAGGCCTGTGACTGTAGGAATATCCAGGCCTGCAACATCAGGAACACCTAGGTCTGATACACCAAGACCATCTAGCCCCATCTCCTAGACCAGCTCCACTTGGGGTACCCAGGCCTACAACTTCCAGAATATCTAGGAGCCGCCATTGCCAACATCCAAATTGAGTTCACCTGGGGTCACCAAACCTGGAACTTCAGGAATATCTAGAGGTCATGAAGCCTTATACAACACTAACACCCAGGCCTGATACAGCAAGAAAGTCCACCTTAATTGTGGGACCACCACTCCACCAAGCACCACAAGACTAGCTGCATCAGGAATATCCAGGTTGACACTAGGCCTGCTACAGTAACATCATCCAGGGCTCCAGCACCAGGAATGTTGAGTGTCCCCTGGGATACCACCAGGTGCCCTGAGCTTGGTGCTGGCCCTCTGGGTTCTGTTGTTCAGACCCTGCTCCACTGTCTCACATGAATCATTTAGCACCAGGAACACCTAAATTGGCACCACAGGAACATCTAGACCTGCTAAACAAAGAACATCCAGGAATAACCAGGCACAACCAGATAGCTAAAGGCCAGCATAAGAACATATACAAGTGCCAGAGCAATGTGGCACCTTCAGAGCACCACTATCCTACAAGCCCTGGTTATCCTAACAAAATGGATGCAAAAGAAAATGACCTTAAATCGAACTCTATAATGATGATAGAGACCTTAAAAGAAGAAATGAATAAATATTTTAGAGAAATATGGAAAATTCAATGAAACAGATAAAAAATGAATTAAACCCTTTAAAGAAATGCAGAATAACACAAACAGGTGAATTAAATGAATAATTCCTTTAAATAATTACAGGAAAACACAATCAAACAGATAAAGAAAATGAATAAAGCAGTATAAGACCTGAACATGGAAAGAGAAGTAATAAAGAAAACACAATTTGAAGCAATCCTGGAAATAGAAAACCTAGGGGAAAGAACAGGAACTACAGATGCAAGCATCACCAACAGATTACAAGAGTGGAAGAGAAAGTCTCAGGTGTAGAAGATATTATTGAAGAAATTGATATGTTGGCCAAAGAAAATGTTAAATATAAAAGGTTACTGACAAAAAATATTCAAGAAATTTGGGGCAACATGAAAAGACCAAACCTAAGAACAATAGGAGTAGATGTAGAAATCTCCCAGTCCCAAAGCCAGAAAATATTTTCAATAAAATCATTATACAAAACCACTCCAACCTAAAGAAAGAGATGACTATAAACATGCAAGAAGCTTACAGATCACCAAATAGATTGGACCAAAACAGAAATTCCACCTGCCACATACTAATCAAAGCAATGAATTTACAGACGAAAGAAAGAATATTAAAAGCTGCTTGGAAAAAAGACCAAGTAGCATATCAAGGCAGAGCCATCAGAATTACACCCAACCTCTCAACAGAGACTCTTAAAGCCAGAATGGCCTGGGCAGATATCTTGCAGATCATAAAAGACCACTGAAGTCAACCCAAACTACTATACTCAGCAAAACTTTTAATCACCATAGATGGAAAACAAGACATTCCATGACAAAACCAAATTTAAATAATACCCATCTACAAACCCAGCCCTACAGAAGGCACTAGAAGGAACATTCCAACAAAAGGAGACTAACTACACCCAGGAAAGCACAAGAAATAAATAACCCCCAAACCAAAGGAAGGTAAACCCACACACACACGCACACAAACACACACACTCTCTCTCTCTCTCCACCACAACCAACATCAAAATAACAGGAAACTACAATCATTGGTCACTAATATTTGTGACCATCAATGGATTTCATTTCCCAATTAAAAGACACAGGTTAACAGAATGGATTTGAAAATAGGATGCATCTTTCTATTGCATACAGGAAACACTCCTCAACAACAAAGATAAACATTATCTCCATCTAAAGGGATTGGAAAGTTTTTCCAAGCAAACAGAAAGAGGAAACCCAAGAAGAAAGAAGGAGTTACAATTCTTGTAACCAATAACATTTATTTTCAACTAAAATTAATCAACAGAGATGAGGAAGGACACTTCATACTTATTAAAGGAAAAATCTGCCAAGATTACATCTCTATTCTCTACATTTACATCCCAAATGTAAGGGCACCCTCATTCATAAAAGAAACATTACTAAAGCTTAAATCACACATTGATCCCTGCACATTAATAGTGGGAGCCATCAACATCCTACACTCATCAGTAGACAGATGTTTAAGACAGAAAATAAAAAATAATGAAAATAAGAGACATTATGAATCAAATGGACCTAACAGATATCTACAGAATATTTCACAAAAGCATATACCTTCTACTCTACACCACATGGAACCTTCTCCAAAGTAGGCCATATACTGGGTTACAAAACAAATCTAAGGAGATACAAGAAAGTTGATATAACACCTTCTATCTTATCATATCAGGGTAGATTAAAGCTGAACTTTAACAGAAGAAAAAAATAGAAAACCTACAAACCCATGGAAACTGAACATCTCTGTATTCAATGAACACTGGGTCAGGGAAGAAATAAAAAATAAAGAAAGAAATAAAAAACTTTCTAGAATTCAATGAAAATGAAGGCAGAACATACCCAAATATATAGGAAACAATGAAAACAGTGCTGAAATGAAAGTTCACATAACTAAGCACCTTCATAATGAAATTGGAGTGATATCATACTAATCAACTATAAAGCTCTAGAACAAAAAGAAGCAAACACACTCAAGAGGAGTATATGATAGGAAACAATTAAACTCAGGGTTGACATAAATATATTAGAAACAAAGAGAATAATAAAAAGAAACAATGAAATCAAGAACTGGTTCTTTGAGAAAATAAACATGATATATAGACCCTTAGACAAACTAACTAAAAGGCAGAGAGATGGTATCTAAGTTAACAAAATCATAAATGAAAAGGGGAATGTAACAACAGACACTAAGAAAATAAAAAAAAATCATAAGGTCTTACTTCAAAAGCCTATATTATATTCTGTAAAATTGGAAAATCTAAGTGAAATGGATAATTTTCTTGATATACTCCACCTATCGAAAGCAGGTTGGGAGCAGGTAAACAAATTAAACTGTCTCATAATCCCTAAGGAAACAAAAACAGTTATTAAAAAATTCCTAAACAAAAAATTCCTTAACCAGATGGTTTTAGTGCAGAACTCTACCAGACATGCAAAGAAGAGCTATTACCAATATTCCTCAAACTATTCTATAAAATTGAAAGAGGAGGAATTTTTGTCAAGCTCATTCTATGCAGCTAAAATCACCTTGATACCTAAAAGCACACAGAGACTCATCTAAGAAAGAGAATTTCAAACCAATCTCCCTCATGAACACTGATGAAAAATACTTAATAAAATACTGGCAAACCGAATAAAAGTACACATTAAAAATATCATCCACCATGATCTGATCAAGTAGGCTTCATAGTTCAATATATTAAAATCTATCAATGTAATCCAGCATATAAATAAACTGAAGGAAAAAAAAACATGTAATCATCTCATTAAATGCTGAAAATCCCTTTGACAAAACCCAACCCATTCATGATAAATGTCTTGGAGAGATCAGGTATCTAAGGCCCATACCTACACATAATAAAGACAATATACAGCAAGCAAATAGCCTATATCAAATTAAATAGAGAAACTTAAAGCAATTCCACTAAAATCAGGGACAAGGCAAAGATTGTCCACTGTCCGCATATCTCTTTAACATAGGGTTTGAAGTTCTAGCTAGAGCAATAAGACAACTAAAGGAGATCAAAGGGATACAAACCAGAAAGAAATAAATCAAATTATCACTCTCTCCATCCACTTCCAATGTCTATTTTATCTATCCTACCTAGAAGGATTCAAGCATCCTTCCTTAAGCCCTCTTTGTTACTTAGTTTCTTTGGGTCTGTGAATTGTAGCATGTTTATCCTATACAGATACTGATATACTGAATGATCAAGGCATTATAAATATAGTCTTGAAAATATATTCTTATTCTTCATGAATGCTGCCATTGTATTCATTATATGTATGTGTTGAGAAAGAGAAAAAGAGATAGATAGATGTTTGATAGATAGATAGATAGATAGATAGATAGATAGATAGACAGATAGATAGACAGATAGATGATAGATAGAGCATTACAGAAAACCACAACCAGTGAAAATGCAGAGTTGTGGAGACCAGACACAATAGATACATCTACAAAACAACTCCTGTACCTAAGCTTCATGGGACACTGAGGAATATGGGGTGAAAATATGGTAAGAGCTGGAAGTTCAGGGTGAGACTGTGAGAACTGTGTCTCCTATTAATATTAGGAACTGCACCCATAAAATCTCACCATGACTGTGAAAACATGAGCTTAATAAGGACAACTGCAAAAGACATGTCAAAGAGGATGAGGGAAAGCCCACAAGGCTTCCACACTTCACAAAGACCTATAGCCAATTAAGAAATGCTGAGAGTGGGAGAAATATTCTTTCTCATGGGTGACCACATCAATCAGGTATCCAATAAAAATGGTCAGTCCTGAACACACTGCATTGCCCAGACAAAGGTATAAGTATTATTTTGAATATTTCTTCTTCTTCTTCTTCTTCTTCTTCTTCTTCTTCTTCTTCTTCTTC
>CAJQZJ010000637.1:1776531-1793969 GCA_907164525.1 Lophiomys imhausi | reverse complement strand
TTCTTCTTCTTCTTCTTCTTCTTCTTCTTCTTCTTCTTCTTCTTCTTTATAAAAGGAGCCTTTGTATTCATTATGTAAGTGTTATGATTTTCCCTTTTTTCTCATTTTCAACTTTTCCTTTTGTTAGGGTATTTACACAGCATTATTAATAAGTTTTATGTACTGTTTGTATAATATCTCTGTCAAAAGGCCATACTCATTCATTTCCACCCCTACACAAAATTCTAAACTGTAGAAGATCCTTATGTGTGTAACTTTTATTATATATTACTTTACATTCCCTACACACATTCCTGTTTAATTTTAAAGTTAACTTTATATGTATGTCTTACATATCTATATTCTTTAATATTTTAAACCTGAATACCATTGTAGTTATTTGCCTTTTAAGATATTTTCAAAAAAATAAAATAAAAATGAACTTTTTATGAGATAAAGAACCTCCAAAAACACCTTTGAATTCATTTTGTTTTTGACAGCTAGTGTTGTCATGGGACCTGTCCCATGAGTGTGATTTGTATACCAAGAAAGACTCCATTGGAGAAAACTAACTTGAAATTTTTGAGTGATTGTCAACTGGAAATAGCTTTTGGGTAGGGATGGGGATTTTTGTCCACATCTCTCACACATGTGTGTATTTGAATCTATATGGGCTTCTTATGTTGTTTTTTGGCTTTTATCCTTCTGTTGTTTTGTTTTTGTTATTGCTTGTTTTTTGTATTATTATGCTTTGTATTTATCTATTATTATTATAATTATTATTATTACTATTATTTTAGATCTATGTTTGTATGCTATGTATGTATGTATGCTAAAGAGAGAGAGAAAGAAAGGGTGTGAATTTGAGTGGGTGGGGAGGTGGGAAATATTTGGGAGGAATTGGTGGGAGGAAATCATAATCAGAATATAGTGTAGAAAATCTATTTACAAAAAATAAATAGTTATTTTACTATTTTTTTTTCTTTTTTTAATTATATAAGTTTTTTATTCACTTAAGATCCTTATTATAGTCCCCTCCCTTCCTTCCTCAGGGTTTCATCCTCTTGCCTTCTTCCCCATTAACCTTCCCTTTCTCCCCAGAAAAGTGGAGCCCCCATACTATCACACCACAGTATGTTGAGTTGTATCAGTGCTTTGCAAATCCTCTTCCACTGAGTCCAGGCACCACAGTTCTGTTAATGGGGAATGATCAAAGGGCAAACATCAAAGTCCATGTCAGAGAGTGCCCACTCCACTCTCTAGGAGATCCACATGATGACCAAGCTGCCCATTGCTTACACAGGTTTAAGGAGCCTAGGTCAAGTCCATGTATGCTCTTTGATTGGTGCTTCATGGGCTTAGGTTAGTTATCTCTGATGTTCTTCTTATGGAATTCTTGTCCCTTCCATGGCTTTCTATCCTTCACCTCATTCTTCCGTATGACATCCCAAACTCTGCCTAGTGTTTGCCAGTGAGTCTCACCATCTGTTTGGTTCCTCTGGTGAATGGAGCTTCTCAGAGGATATTTATATTATACTCCTGCCTGTAAGCATATCATTGTATTGTTAACAGCAACAGAGGTTGGTTCCCTTCCTTGGAGTAGGTTGCAGCTTGGGCCATTGATTGGTTGTACATTCCCTCAATATATATTCTATCTTTGTACCTGCACATCCTGTATACAGGGTAAATTTTGGATTGAAGTCACTGTGGGTGGGTTGGTGATCCCCTCCCTCCCCTGTGTCGACAGAGGGAGGTCTCTTCAGTCTCCATATCCCCTAATTCTAGGAGTCTCACCTAGAGTCATCTGAATATCCTTCCAGGGGCCTATCCTGTTGCAGATCTCCACTTCATATCAGACATGACCCTCCTTGGTTTTCCATCTCTCTTCCAGTCCTCTTACCTGCTGTTCCCACTCTCCCTAAAACTGATTCCTACCCTCCTTTCCATCCTCTCTCCCTCTCCTACCCTTTTCCTTTTCTTCTTTCACTTCCAGTGTCTATTTTATTTCCCACTTTTGAGTGGGATTCAAACCTTCTCCCTTGGGACCTCTTAGTTGCTTAGTTTCTTTGGGTCTGTCGATTGTACAATTGTTATCTGTACTATATGGGTAGGATCTGCTTATGAGTGAGTACATACCAAGTATATAATTCTGGGTCTGGGTTACCACACTCAGGATGATCTTTTCAAGTTCCAGCCATTTTCTGGCAAAATTCATGATTTCCTTGTTTTTAATAGCTGAATAGTATTCCATAGTGTAAATGTACTATATTTTCTTTATCTATTCTTTGGTAGAGGGACATCTAGCTAGCTTCCAGTTTCTGACTATCATGAATAAGGCTGCTATGAACATATAGTTGAGCAAATGTTCTTGCAGTATGGTGGGGCATATTCTGGGTATATGCCCAGGAGTGGTATAACTGGGTCTTGAAAAAGGACTATTCCAATTTTCCAAGAAACCTCTAGATTGATTTCCAAAGTGGTTGCACAAGTTTTCACTCCTATCAGCACTGGAGGAGTGCTCCTCTTTCTCCACATCCTTGTCAGCACAGAAGATTTTTATCTTAGCCATTCTGATGGATGTGAAATAGAATCTTATGAGCTAGGATGTTTACCATTTCTTTAAGTGTTTCTCTGACATTGGAGATTGTTCTGCTGAGAAATCTCATTTTAGCTCAATACTCCATTTTTTTTTATTGGATTGTTTGGTTTGTAGGTATTTACTTTTTTGTGTTCCCTATATATTTTGGATATTTGCACTCTACCTGAAATAGGGTTCGTGAAGATCTTTTCCCAGTCTGTAACATGCCATTTTGTTCCATTGACAATGTCCACTGCCTTCCAGAAGATTTTCAGTTTCATGAGATTTGAATTATTAATTGTTGATCTTAGAGCCTTAGCTATAGGTATTATGCACAGGGAGTTGTCTCCTGGCCAATGAGTTCAAGGCTGTTCACCAGTTTCTCTTTAAATAGATTTAGTGTATCTAGTTTTATATTAAAGTCTTTGATTCACTTGTATTTGACTTTTGTGCATGGTGATGACTATGTATCTATTCTCTTTCTTCTACATGTAGACATCCAGATAGACCAGCAGCATTTGTTGAAGATGCTTTCTATTTTCCACTGTATGATTTTGGCTTCTTTGTCAAAAATCAAGTGTCCATAGGTGTGTGAGTTTTTTCTAGGGTCTTATATCTGATTCCATTGATCATCCAGTCTGTTTCTATCCATGTAGTTTTTATTACTATTGCTCTGTAGTACAACTTGAAGTCAGGAATCATGATGCCTCCAGAAGTTCTTTTATTGTACAAAATTGTTGTAGCTATTCTGGGCTTTTTCTTTTTCCCTATGAAGTTGAAAATTGTTCTTTCATAGTCTGTAAAGAATTGTGTTGGTATTTTGATGGGAATTATATTGAATCTTTAAATTTATTTTGTTACAGTGGCCATTTTTACTATGTTAATCCTACTGATACATGGATATGGGAGATCTTTCCATCTTCTGATATCTTCTTCAATTACTTTTTTCAAAGATTTGAAGTTCTTGTCATACAGTTCTTTAACTTTCTTCGTTATAGTTACACTATGATACTTTATATTATTTGTGGCTATCGTGAAGGGTGTTCTTTCCTTAATTTGTGTAAAGGAGGACTACTGATTTTTTTTGGGGGGGGGGTAAATTTTGTATTCAACCACTTTGCTGAAGGTGTTTATCACCTGTAGTTCTCTTGTAGAGTTTTGGGGATCACTTACGAATTTGCTGCAGATCATTTGTAATGAAAGCTCTTACTATATGTTGCGTATATTTTTTACTGTGTATCATCTTGGTTATCAGAGTAATGTCATAAGCTACTTCTTTTTGATAGATTATGTACAGAAATATATATACAGCCAGAGACAAATATTAAAATAAATTTCACTTTGTTTAACATGAAAATGTTGCTGAGATGAAAAAGAATAATTCATATGTACATACATTTATCAGTTTCAAACTTAGCAATACTACCATGTCTGCAAACTTACTTAACTGTCTCTCCTTTTTAATGGCTGTTCCTCTTTTCATTTTTTAAATTTGAAAACCCCACCACCTAGTCTACAGAAAAGGCAAGTTTCTCCAGAACAGTACTAATGCCACAATAACTTTAAAGTTATGCTATAAAGTGAATTTCCTGACCTCTGAACCTGAAGACAAGTTTTCACAGCAGGATTAAAACAGTTTAAATAAATGTGATTGTTCTAATGTTAATTTATGCTGCCTGTTAATTAGGTCAGTGGAATAAACTGCAGGAATTCAGTGTTTTAAATAATCAGAAATATAATGACCTTGAGTTAATTTTTTAAAAGGCACAATGAATGTTTCCTATTTGGTTTCCTAGTTCCCTTGATCTAATCAGCTTCCAGCCAGAAGAATTTCCCTGAAGAGACTGAAACAATCATCAATATAATCTTATTTGTGTTCTTATTTAAGCAGGAACTAATCTTAGAAATTCAACACTTTCTACTAGTGGAAAAAAATGCTGGGGTGATTATTTCTTCATTCTGAGTTTGATAGCTTCATGAGCTGTTCTTACTGACATAAGCAGTTAGTTAACTTGCATCTCAAAGATGATGAATTAAAGATCTTCTATTATCCAAGTTATACATGAATCAGATATCTGTAGGTAAACATGCCAGTTATCATTAGAGTGATCTGTTTTTCAGTGATTTAGGGTAATTCATATCTTTGTTGAGATATACCTTATAGACAGTAAAATTTATTTAATTTAAATATGTAATCAATTTAACAAAGAAATTCAGCCAAGAAAATCTGATACAATCTAGAAAGTGAACATATAAAAATTACACATCTATTTAGGGTGTGTGAATATTTCCGGAATGCAAGCAAGACGAGATTGTTGATCTCTTGCCTAAAATGGGAAATCAATCTACTCTTTGTTAAGGTTCTCCTCCACAACTGTGGGTGCAAGGACATGCCAAGGGATTCAAATCACTGATATGAAACAAGGTACTTACGCATTAGTAAATGTGCTATGGTAGAGTCAAGTCATAGTTGGTGAAACTAGGCCCATCCAGCCTTCCCATGATAATTCAGGGCCTCACAACCACCATTCTCCCTCCACTTTAACTCAGGCTGCTATAATAGACAGAACACAGCTGCACACAATCGTTCTCTAGACTTCAGCAACTGACAGATGATGATGGTACTCATTCATAGTGGTTTGTAACCAAGCAGGGTTCCATAAAGTTTATGAGCATGGCCATACTTTGTTGTTATACCACATATATACACATCCTCATTTAGTTTTAATCTTTATTAATCAAAGTAATAGTTTTAGCATATTTTCCTGTGATATTGACAAACATGCATTTAATTGATAATGCATATGTTTTTTCTCAGCCTTTTCTTAATTCCTTATCTAACTTCTTGCATTACTGCATGTGAAGAATGAATTGTATAATATGAATATGATTCAATTTTTCTACTCTGACATTTCTTTTAATTAGATTTTGAGAATTTTATGAGTGCTGTTTTAAATTTTCAATACATTAAACATTTTTCTATTTTCACTTCATAAGGTTTTATTTAAGTTATTTTTTAATCAATACATTGATTTGAGTTTGGGAATTTAAGATGTATGCTTTGAGAATTTTTAGACTTTTACATCTTATATTAAGATAAATAAATGATATTTTTTTAATTTTTGTATAATATGTATGGTATTAGTTAAAATATATTTTAACATGAATTCCTAGTTCCTCTGGCAGTATTTTATCAAAAATACTACCCTACCAAATGGACAGGTCTCTGCTACAAATGTGTTTGTAGGTCTTGTAGCTGGATGAAATTGATGATTACTTTTCTTTTCTGGTAGTATTTTAAGTACCTTCTATTACCATGCATGCTAGTCAATAGTGATGAAGCTTCTAGTTGGGCACCAGCTTGATTTTTCCATATTCAACTCTATTATTCAGTTTTTTATCCTCATCAATAATACTTTACTATAAGCTTATGGATGGTAATTAAGAAACCTGGCAATAGCTTGTGATATTTGTGTGTCCTATGGCCCACATTACTGACCAATTGCCCTTTGGCCAATTACTCAACAAGATGTAACACATTCCTGGCACTGAATGTTTCACTTGGTAGCATGAGATAAATATCTACTTTGTACCTTTCTACCTTGGGTTTCACATGGATTTTCAAAAGCATTTAGTATTAGTTGTCCTTCTCTATGTTTTCTTCTTATCATGTCCTCCTATCACATTCTAAATTTAATCCTTCTATTCTAGTTTCCCTTTTATTGATTTCCAACACTATTTTATTTCTGAAACTTTGGAAGGTTCTCTGCTCTGTCTCAGTCCCACACTAGCTAACCATTTTCTTTACTTGGATTGAAACATAAGTATTATAACTGAAGAGCTAATATCCACATAAAACAAAAAATATATAATAGTTGTCTTTTGTATTCGAGGTTACTTCCCTCTGAATGACTATTTCTAGCTCCATAGTTTTACCTGAAATTTTTGAAATTTTATTTTTTAAGAGCTAAGCCATATTCCATTTGTAACACATTTTTATTATCCATACACCAGTTGATGGACATCTTGACTGATTTCAACTTGTAGCAATTATGAATACAGTTGTAATGAACATGGTTGACCAAGTATCTCTGTAGTATAATCCAGAGTCCATTTGTTATATGCCTAAGAGTGATATAGTTAGATCTTGAGGAAGACCAATTCCAAGCATATGAGGAACATCCACACTGATTTCCATAGGGGCTATACCACTTTGTTCCTTATTCCATGCATCCATGCCCACATGAGTTGTCATTAATTTTATTGATCTTTGTCATTTTGACACATACAAGATGAAAACTAAGAATAGTTTTAATTTGCATTTCTCTGATGACTAAGGATTTTGAACATTTTAAAGTGTTTCCCAAGCATTAGTGGCACAGATATTTTGGGACTAATCAAATAGTTTTAAATTGTATTTAAGTCTCATTCATGAGATGGGGCCAAGATTCTGGCACTAGATAGATCATGGACCTGGAGGAAAGACTACCACTATTATTCTGTTACAGAAACACAGCAATGAGATGAATCCAAATAGCTTATTGCTATACCCAGAGAGCAGGGCAGCACTCAGCCAGAATCAGAGTTGCTTTTTCTTGCAGAGCTTAATTAATAAAACTGGGCATTGGCAATTAGAGACGTTGGAGAGCTCAGGTGTAAATGGGATATATTTATCAACCCCTCCTCCTCCTCTCAGTGCTCAAAGTTCTATGCAGAACAGGAGGCAGACAGAACGTTTGTAAGAGGCAGAAATGGTGAATGACTCCAAGGAAATATCATTTCCAGATACAATTTCGCTGACACACATATGAACTCAACATTGATAGCGACAGCATACACAAGACATGTACGGGTTCAAAACAGAAAAAAGAATCTCACCTCTCAGAAAGGGAAGTGGACAAAGAGTCCCACATTAATCTAAAAATGTACTTGCAATTGATACCTGCTGTGAAAGGGAATTATCAGTTTTCTCCAAAGAAGTGCTACTGGGTATGTCAACTGTAGATCCCATACTTAAGAGTCATAAAACAAATTCCATTTGTGTGTGTGAGAAAAAGAGAAAGACAGAGAGCAAGAGAGAGAGAGAGAGAGAGAGAGAGAGAGAGAAAGAGAGAGATTTCTTATTTTATTTTGACTTTTTTGTTTTTTCAAGGCTGATTTTTGTCTTATTTTGTTGTTTGTTTTGTTGTTTTTCTTGACTGGGCATGAGTTGGGAGAGAGAAACAGCATGAAGTTGGGTGGGCATGGAATTGGAAAAGAACTGGGTTAAGTTTGGGAGAAAATTATCAAAATATAGTGAATAATATTTTTAATGAAATTTTAAAAATAATGCAATATTTTCTATGCTGGATAAAATTTGAATTTTCATATAAATTAAGTCAGTCAGGTTTGATTTATCTATGATCTATCTACTTCAGGACTAATTTGTGTAACTGAATGGAAAAAAAATCACACTCGTTTTGATTATAGTTACACATCAGACATTTGCTACTATCCCGGTGTTATTGTCCTTTCTCATTGTTTTAACTACTGTAGGTCCTTTGTATTTCCCTATACTTATTACAATCATTTGTTAATATATATATAGCAAGGACTCGTAATAATTTGATTGGCATTTGTTGATTGTGGAAGTCAGTAGGGGAGATATGCTCACATAATTACATCGCTATGTACTAATTTTATGTCTTTGATAAGAGCTATTAGTTTTGTTAGATAGTGACTATACCAAATGCATGGTATTTATCTTGAAATTTTCCTTGTCTACTTAAAATTATATTGTGATAATTCTTTGTCAAAATGACAGTAAAAGGATATATTCATTCTCTTATTGGTCTCATTTTATTGGTGTCTTAGGTAAGTAATTACAAGCATTTGTCTGTGTGAGCTCTAGGGATGCTATTTTAAAGATTCTCTATTTCTTTATGCAGATCTGGAATTCTTATTATAATTTTTTCTTCTTTCTGAGGTATAACTTTTATTTATTCCTGTGGCTGCTTGAGATGTGCTGCATACTATTTCCTAAGATAAAATTTATTTTGTCAATTTGGAAAGATACTTTCTTTGAATATAAAAGCACAGATTGGCATGCATATTTTATATTAGTTTTCATGTAAACATTGTTTGTAATTTTCATTTAGTTACATGTGCTGTTTTTCTTGCTTCTCTACATGTAATTGCATGACTACTTTGAAAATTTTTCTTCTTCTGAAACCAATTTGGTAACTAAAATAAAAAGATAAATTCCATCAGCAAGATGGTGGTGATAAGCTTGCATACATTGTGGTCGTCAGGAAGACCGACTGGACCACCTCAGAGATATGTTCCTGTTGAACCGCAGTTTGAGAAGTGCAAGCCTATCTGGACTTGCCCAGCAAAGACAGGGACAATAAAGAACTCTGTGCTGAACATATAGACACTGGAAAACCAGAGACTTCAGACATGGGAGACAGAACAATTTCCACAGGAAGACAGAACACTTTCTACCCAAGTGGAAAAGCAGGAAGATGGGATCTTTTCAGGATACCAGCTGCTTCAAACCCCAAACAGAGGCCCTCTTCAGTTTCCTCAATCTGCAGCTTCCATCCAGGCATTCTGACACCCAAAAGAAGACCAGAAGAGCGACGATGGTAAGACTGAGGGCGATTCTCCCTGGGATTTGCAACTTGGCAGCATCTGGCTAACTGGTAACTGAAGGATCAAACAAACAGGTGCTGAACATCCCTGAGCCCATGCTATGGACAGGATATAGACTACTTATTGGGACTCCCTCTTCCCCCTCACCTGGCTCTGTGGTTGGGCACTTCAGTGGGCATTCGGGGGACAGCATCTACATCTCAGCCCAGAATAGATAAGCAGCACTGGACAATTATGTGCAACCTAAGCAACAGGGCTGTACAGGTTCACAGAAATCCAGTCTGAGAGGCACAACTTGACCCTGAGACTCAACTGAGAGTAGCTTGGGAGGACTATAACCACAGTCCTGACACTCTAGCTACAGGGAAACTGTTACAAGCCCTGCTGACCCAGACACACTGCTCTGGAACACAATACTTCCAGCAGGGAAAAGGTGGTTGAGCTTCCCCTGAATCCAGTGCTGTAGATGCCTCATTAATTTGATATTGCAACTCTCTCCTCATACACTTTGGTAGGGCACTCAGTGTACAGCTTCAGTCTACAGTACCTAGGTCTTGGTCCAGAGCAGTAAAGCACTTCTGGACCATTGTGTGCTGCCCCAGAGAGTGAGCTGCACTGGACCATAGAGCTTCTGACTGAGAAGCATGGGTTCTGGGTTCTAATTGGGATCCCACTGACAGATGTCTGGGATGACCATGACCACAGTCCTCACCACAGTCCTATGCCTATCTACAGGGAAACAGCCAGAAGCAGCACTGGCTCAGTCAGGCTAGACTGCAGCACAAAGATTTTGGTCAGGAAAATGTGTCTGAGCCTCCCTGAATCCAAGCACTGTGGACAGAGTGTGAACTCCACATCAGAACTCTGTGCTGGCACCTGCCTTACCCTTCAGCTGAACACCAAGGCTACAACATAGAGAGCTTTGACCCTGGAGGACTGAAACTACCACGGACCACTGCTCACTGCCTGAGTGACATGGACTGTACCAGATCACAGTGCTTCTGGCTGTAAGTCACACATTGAACCTGAGAGCCCCCTGAGAACATCTTGACAGGTCTATGCTCAAGGTCCTGAGGTACAAGCTTCAGGGGAACTAGAGCTCTAGCCTACAGTCTGTGGCTTGCCAATCCCCACCAACATCACTAAAATGAACAGCTGGATCTCAGGAACCTGCAGGCAAGAATATCACATCCCACCCCAACTCTGAGTACCCAGTTGGGACACAAGAGGAAGGAGTGAGCTATGGGAGGGCCACTAAGAACCAGCCCCCAACACAAGGCCCCATCCAGCCTGTGGAGAGCTACAGATCACCAAGATTATATGGCCTCTACACCAAAGTTCCTTCCTTGGCACCAAGTCCAGAAGATACCAGAAATAAACATCTAAGGACAACCAGATGGCTAAAGGCTATTGAAAAAAACAGAACTGACGAAAGTCAGGGAAATATGACTCCAACAAAATTCAGCTATGCTAGTACAGCAACTCCTGATTATCTCACCCCAGCTGAAACACAGAAAAGTGATGACAAATTTATACTTAGGAAAGTGATAGAGCCTTACAAGAAGAAAATAAATACCTGAAAGAATTTAAAGAAATCAAAATTTTACAAATGAATTCAATGGAGAATTCCATTATAGATAGATATCCAAGCTAGCTCAGTCAAACAAGAGTGGGAAAGAGACAAGGTATGAAAGATCTGCAGGCCAAGACAACCAAACAGAAGTAGGAAATGGATAAAGCAGTTCAAGACTTGAAACTGGAAACAGAAGCAATAAAGAAAACACAAGCAGAGACAATCCTGAGTTGGAAAACCAAGGAAAGAGAGCAGGAACTACAGACATGAAAATCACAAATATGATAAAAGAGATGGAAGATAGAATTTCAGGCATGGAAGTCTCTATTGAAGAAATCAGTACAATAACTAAAGCAAATGAGAAATCTAAAAAAAAACATTCCTCACCCAGAACATCCAAGTAATCAAGGACTCAATGGAAAGCCAGAATTTAAGAATTATAGACATAGATGAAAGAGAAGACTTCCGACTCCAAAGTCCAGGAAACATTTTCAGCAAAATCATAGAAGAAAATTTCCTAAACCTAAAGAAAGAGATGCTGGTAAAATTCGAAGAGGCATACAGAACACCAAATAGATTAGACCAGAAAAGAAATTCCTCTCGCCACCTAAAAATTGAAACAACAAATATACAGGACAAAGAAAGAATATTAAAAGCTGTATAAGAAAAATTCAAGTAACATTTAATAGAAGAGCCATGAGATTTTCATGTGACTTCTCAGAATCTTTAAAAGTGGGAAGGAAGGACCTGAACAGATGCCCTATAAGCCCTATGAGAACATAGCTGCCAGCCCAGAATCGTCTTCACTAGTAAACCCAGCAAAAGGTTCTGTCACCATAGACAGAGAAAACAAGACATTCCATGACAAAACTAAATTTAAACAATATCTATCCACAAATCCAGCTATGCAGAAGATTCTAGAAGGAAAATTCGAAACCCAGAGAAGATAACTATTCCCAACGAAACACAGGAAACAAAAATTTCACAACAGCTAAACCAAAAGAAACACAAACACACAACCACCACCTACATAAAAATAATTACCTATGCTCATTAAACCTCTCAACATCAATGGATTCAACTTCCCAATAAAAAGACACAGGCTTACAGAATGGATCCATAAACAAGACACATCATTTTGCTACATACAAGAAATTAATCTCACTAACAATGATAGACTCTACCTCAGAGTAAAGGGCTGGGTAAAGATCCTCCAGCCAACAGTCCCAGGCAATCTGGAATAGCCATCCTTATATCAAATAAAATATACTTCCAATATAAGTTAATCAAAAATATAGGGATGGAACACTACATACTCATTAAAGGAAACATTAATCCAGAAGACATCTCAAAGCTGAATATATATGGCCCAAATGCAAGGTAATCCACATTTGTAAAAGAAACTCTTAAAGCTTAAATCACACATCTATACACACACATTAATAGTGGGAGAATTCAACACCTCATTCACACCAATGGACAGGATATAGAGACAGAAAACAAATGAAGTTATAAAGAGACTTATAGAAGTCATGAGCCAAATGAAACTAACAGATATCTAGAAAACATTTCACCAAAACACAAAAGAATATACCTCTGTTTCAGCACTGCAAGAAACCTTCTCCAATATTGGTCATATAGTCATACACAAAGGAAGCCTCAACAGATAAAAGAAAATTGAAATAATCCCTTGTATTTTATCAGACTACCATGGATTAAAGCTGGACTTCAACAAAAACAGAAAGAGCAAAAAGCCTACACATTCTTTAAAACTGAACAATTGTCTGCTCAATTACTACTGGATCAGGGGAAAAAATAAAGAATGAAATCAAAGACTTCCTAAAATGAACAAAAACTAAGACACAACATACTCAAACCTATGGGACACAATAAAAGCAGTGCTACCAGGAAAGTTCATAGCACTAAGTGCCTTCAAAAGGAAAATTGTGACAGCACATATAAGCAAATTAACAGAAGAACTAGAAGTGCTGGGGGAAAAAAAGAAGCAAACACTCTCAAGAGGATAAGAAAGTAAGAAATCATTAAACTCACGGCTGAAATCAACAACTAAGAAACGAAAAGAACAATACAAAGAATTGACGAAATCAAGAGTTGGTTCTTTGAGAAAATCAACAAAATAGGCAAACTCTTAGCCAAACTAAGAGTCAGAGGGAAAATAATTCAATCAATAAAAATCAGATATGAAAAGGGAAAAATAACAGGTATTAAGGAAATCCAAAGAATCTTTTGGTCTTACTTCAAAAAACTGTACTCCTCAAATTGTGAAAACCTAAGGGGAAATGAACATGTTTCTTGATAGATTCCACCTATCAAAGTTAAATCCATTATCAGATTAACAAATTAAACAATCCCTAAGGAAATAGAAGAACTCATTAAAAGTTTCCCAACCAATAAAAGCCAAACCAGAGGGTTTCAGCACAGAATTCTACCAGACCTTCAAAGAAGAACTAATACCAATACTCTTCAAAATCTACCACAAAATAGAAACAGAAGGAACACTGCCAATCTCATTCTATGAGACCACAGACACCCTGATTTCTAGGCCACACAAAGACCCAACAAAGAAAGAGAACTTCACACCAATCTCCTTCATAATCATAGACATGAAAATACTCAATAAAATACTTGCAAACTAAATAGAAGAACACATCAAAAGTAGCATACACCATGATCAAGTAGGCTTCATCCAAGGAATGCAGGGGTGGTTCAACATACAAAAATCCATCAACCTAATCAAGCATATAAACAAGTTGAAAGAAAAAAAAAGCACATGACCTACTCATTAGTCACTGAAAAAACATTTGACAAAATCCAACACACCGTCATGCTAAAAGTCCTGGAGAGAGCTGACATACAATGACCATATCTAGAAATAATAAAGGCAATATACAACAAGTCAGTAGCAAACATCAAATTATATGGAGAGAAATTTAAAGCATTTCCCCTGAAATCAGGGACAAGGTAAGGATGCCCACTCTTCCCATATCTCTTCAACATAGTACTTGAAGTTATAGCTAGAGCAATAAGACAACTAAAGGAGATCAAGGGGTTCAAATGGGAATGGAAGAAGTCAAAGTAATCTTATTTTCAGACAATATGATAGTATACATAAGTGAGCCCAAAAATTCCACCAGAGATCTAATACAACTGATAAACACTTTCAGCAAGGTGGCTGGATGCAAAATTAACTCAAAAATATTGGTAGCCCTTTTGTATACAAAAGATAAATGGGCTGAGAAAGAAATCAGGGAAAAAACACCCTCCACAATAACCAAAAGCAATATAAATACCTGAGGGTAACTCTAACCAAGTGATTGAAAGACTTATACAACAAAAACTTCAAGCCTTTGAAAAAAGAAATTGAAGAGGCCATCAGAAGATGGAAAGATCTCCCATGCTTATGGATAGGAAAGATTAACATAATAAAAATGACCATCCTACCAAAAGCAATCTACAGATTCAATGCAATTCCTATCAAAATAACAACACAATTTTTTTACAGAATTTGAAAGAACAATTCTCAATTTCATATGGAAAAACAAAAAACCCAGAATAGCAAAATCAATACTGTATAATGAAAAAAACATCTGGAGGTATCACCATCCCAAATTTAAAAATATACTACAGAGCAATAGTAATAAAAAAAGCATGGTATTAGGACAGAAACAGACCAGTTGATCAACAGAATCTAATCAAAGACCCATATGGAAACCCACACACCTATGGTAATTTAATTTTTGACAAAGAAGTCAAAACCATACAATGGAAAAAGGACAGCATCTTCAACAAATGGTGCTGGCCTAACTGGATGTCAACATGTAGAAGAATGCACATAGACCCATATTTAGCACCTTTCACAAGACTTAAGTACAAGTGGATTAATGACCTTAACATAAATCCTGACACATTAAATCTAAAAGGAAAAGTGGGGAAAATCCTTGAACTCATTGGCACAGGTGACAACTTCCTGAACAGAACACCAATAGCTCAGGATCTAAGACCAACAATCAATACATGGGACCTCATGAAACTGAAAAGCTTCTGAAAGCAAAGAACACTGTCATTTCAACAAAACAACAACCTACAGACTGGGAAAAGATCTTCACCAACTGCACATCTGACAGAGGGCTAATATCCAAAATTGCAAAGAAGTCAAGAAATTGAACACTAAGAAAACAAATAATCCAGTCAAAAAAAAAGGTAGAAAGCTAAACTGAGAATTCACAAAAGAGAAATCTCTAATGGCAGAGAGACACTAAAAGAAATGCTCAACATTCTTAATCTACAGAGAAATTCAACTCATTATGACTCTGAGATTCCATTTCACACATGTCAGAATGGCTACAATCAAAAACTCAAATGACATCACATGTTTGCAAGGTTGTGGAGAAAGGGGAACACACCTCCATTTCTAGTGGGAGTACAAACTTTTACAGTCTCTGTGGAAATCAGTCTGGTGATATCTTAGAAAATTTTGAATTGCTCTATCTCAAGATCCATCCATACCACTCCTTTATACATCCAAATGATTCCTCACAAATCCACCAGGATGTCTTCTCAACTATGTTCATATCTGCTTTATTTGTAATAGCTAGAAATTGGAAACAACCCATATGTCCATCAAACTGAAGAATAGGTTAAAAAGCTGTGGTTTTATATATATATAAAATGGAATACTATTTAGCCATCAGAAACCAGGAAATTATACAATTTGCAACCAAATGGATGGAACTAGAAAAGCGCATCCAGAGTGAGCTAACCCAGACTCAAAAAGATGCACATGGAGTCTATTCACTTATAACTGGATTTTAGTCATATACTGCAGGATAACTATCCTACAACCAACAGACTAAAAGGAACAGGAATAAGCTTAAAAATATAATAAAAATACAATATAAAATTTTCAAACTATAATTTACCTTACTGGCATGAAAAGAAAATGGCCTTAATTTCAGATTAGAATGTTAGACTGCAGGTGGCTACAGAGATTACACAAACTTGATAGCAGCTTAAAAGTTTTTTTTTTGTTTTTTGGTTTTTTTTGTAGAGGTATAGGCTATTTCCATGGTTTGGCATTAAAAAGCAGGTAACAGGTTTAAAACACTGTAAATAAATTAAAGGTGACAGCTGTTCAACCTGGTTTTACAAACCTCCAAGAGTTGAAAAAACTTAGAGCTAAGGTAAAATAATGCATGGTGTTAGCCCATGCCTTTACCTCCAGCAGAGACAGGAAGATCACTATAGAGTTAGTTGTCTTATAAATTCTAGAGTTACAAGAAACAGGGTGGTGATGGTGCACACCCTTAGTCACATCATTGGGGAAGAATACACCCTTAATCCCAACACACTAGAGACAGAAACAGGCAGATCTCAGAGCTCAAGGCCACCTGATACAAAACAAGCTCTAAACAGAGAAAAACTTTGACCCAGGAGTGGAGGAACACATCTTTAATCCCATCAGTTGGAAACCACATGTCTTTGATCCCAAAATTTAGAATGCAGAGACAGGTACATAGGATTTGGAAAGATTTAAGTTTAAAAGCTACTTACAAAAGGCAGGCTGCAATTCAAACAAATTGTCCTTTGAGATCTCAAAATATATACACTAAAGGTTTGTTTAGCTCAAAAATATCAAAATAATTTCTTCTTTAATCCGGATTGAAAGGTAATACTTTATATATTAACAAAAAAACCAAATTTGCTCCAGGAAAAATATTACCTGACCCCCCCCAAAAAAAGGTAATTGTCCCAGAGTTAGGATTAGGGCAGGGCTCTGCTCTTATCTTTCCAGGAGATTTAAAGCATCCATTCAAGGAATCCAGGGACAACTGGACAACGGAAACCTCAGCAGAAAACAGATCAGACACCAAAGAAGAGGAGTGGCCCAGATGATCCAGCCTGCAGACTTCTTCAATATCAGTTTCCTCAAAAGTCTATAACCACAACAACTCAAAATCGCTAAGATCGTTCAGCTCCACAGACTACTCCAGCCAGATCTTCAGTAAAGTTCTGAAGATCAGCTTCTGTCTATGAACTTCGTAGGACATCTAAATAGCTGAGCACAAAGGGACTGAACATCAAATGATTCTATTAACATTTTTAACCATTTTTCCATTCTTATTTGGGCCCCAAACAGGTTTACTACGTCCAAAATCAGCAGGAAGTCATTTTAAGAGAACAATGTCCCATCCCCAGAAGGTGGGGAGGGTGTTCTCCCCCTTTGGTTATTTGATAGACAATAGAAAATTTTGTTATTTAGGGGAAAAGACTACAAGCTGTTAAATGGTCTTGTTAAATGGGTTTTGGAGGTTAGACCCAGGGACTTCTCTCTTTTGCTTTTCTGTATCCTCCTTTCTCTCCTATATAGGAGTGAACAGACTTGAGAAAAATGGGACATAGACATAGTATAGGAAAGAACAAGAAAAAAGGACAGATTATTGAATATAGCTTTATACCTTTGTATACTGATACAAAATTAATATTATATTGGGCTAAATTGGTATTGATCATTGTATATTAATGCAAATTTAAGATTGTATAGGGCTACATCGGTATTGATCTTTGTATATTGATACAAAATTAAGATTATATTTGGCCACAAAGGTATTGACCCTAGTATATTAATGTAAAATTAAGATTGTATTGGGCTACATC
>CAJQZJ010000637.1:1709608-1776521 GCA_907164525.1 Lophiomys imhausi | reverse complement strand
GCTTCTTAAAGGTATTGTTTGTAGTAATACTTAAAAATGAAATGTCAAGTTTTGACCTCTCGCTACCAACCGACATAAACTGTTTAGGATAATTAAGAAACGGAAACTAATAGTCATGAAAACGTGTCATTTTGTTAGTTACTATGACAGTCTATCACAGTTATTTTCTAAGCTACTCAGAAATCAAGTCACTAAGAGACAAGCAATATTTGCTTATCTAAATATAAGAGATAGATAGGACATCTTCAAAAACCTCAAGAGATCTGCAGAATATGGCATTCAAAGATGTTTTCTTAACTTAAGATTTTTTGATATCGAGACATGTCAGCTCCTGACAGCACCCCCTATATTACTCCAAGTAGAAGATGAGCATCGAAGAATCTCCAGTGGGAGATGATTGAATTGGTGGTAAGCCATTCTCTTGGCAAGAAAAACCACTTGCTTCAACTGTAGACAGACTTCTGTCCAAAAAGGACAAAACTTGGAAGCAGGTAAGTCGACAGCCTAGCTCTGCCAAGACAGGGTAGGTAAGTCCTTCATAATTCCTGCTGTACAACCAATGTCCGTCAGAGAAATGGGGCCAAATGGCTGAAGATTGATGCTGTAATGTATGGAGAGAAAATGGGAACTGTCCAGGCAGCCACTGGTATGTCATTTTTTTAGTTTTGGAAGCTGCAGGCCCTGCACTTCCTATATAATCAGATATATTTATCCCTCTCAGGTCTCTGAGGTGGTTGAAGAATAGATAGCTAGAGTCTCATAGTTAAATTTTGAGTTGTTTAGGAATCAAGAGGGTGTTCTGGATCTAAGAAGACATTTTTAAAATTATGAGGCAAGTTAGTATGAAAGCTGAGTTAGATATAGAACTTTAAACTCATGGAGATAGTTAGATAGTAGAATGTTAAAGTCAGGTGCCAAATACATATGGACTGGACATTGGGAATGTATGCTAAGCCATATAACTCTTATAATCGTGGCCTATTTATTTCTGTTGTTTTGTATTGTATTTATAGTTATAAGAAAAAGAACCATTATTTGGACTGAAAGGGAGAGCTGTTGGGGGGAAAAAGAAATACCTTCAACTAAAAAAAAAAAAGAAGGGAAGAGGATGGTGGGTCTGAGGGGGAGGAGGGTGGAAGGGTGGGACTGGAGGGGGGAGGAGGGAGGGGATTGTGATTGAGATGTAACTTGAAGAAATAAAAAATAAATTATTAAAAAAAAAGGAACAGTAATAAAGATTTGTTACTTGTTAGTGAGACACTTTGCCCTAGTGGAGCTGCCATGTAGGGCCCCAGTGCAAGAGGAAGCTCTTAGCCCTCATTTGGTTGCTGAACTGAAGGGGGCTGATATATAGGGCACCCCACACTGGATGAGTAGGATAAGTGGGAGAAGAGTGAGAGGGTGGTAGGGTGGGAAGGTGGTCCTGGGAGGGGAGTGGTGAGGAGACTGTGATGGAGATGTAAATTGACATAATAAATAAACATAAAAAGAATTCATATATATAATCAACATGAAATCATAAAAAAATTGAACATATGAAAAAAATTAATCAAGGATATTGAAATATAAAACAAAATCTCCCAACAAAGTAAAACTCGGGACCAGATGACTTCCCTGGTGACTTCTACTGACATTTCCAAAATTGAATTCATCATGTGTGATAACAACTTCAAAAAGCTGAAGAGATGTGAGACCTATTGAAATCATTATAAGAAATCAGATTTTTCCAATCCAGAGAAATATCTTTTAAAATTTTTCACAACAAAAAGCCTAATGAACACATTTCTGAAATTCTCAGCCTAAAGTTTCAAGGATAGTTCAACATACTAAAAGCCTACCAACAGTTAGTTAAATTTCTAGTTGGTGTGACAAAATACATGGGACAGACAACATAAAGGAGATATTTATTTCACTCATTCATAGTTTAAAAACAAAAATGCCCATTATTGCAAAAAGGTCTTGTAAAGTTTCTTGTAGTGGTAATACACAGCTTTGATTCTCCTCAACTTCTTGGATTAAGAGGAACAAGCAAGTAAGTCAGCAAACAAACAAAAAGGAACCTTGAAATCAGTTGATTTTTTTCTTTTCTTAATCTTTATTCATCCCAGGAGTCTGAGTATATGGGACTGGGTTAGGCTCATGGAAGACAAATATTCTTTCACCCTTAATCCTCTGGAATTGCCCTCATTATGGGACCCAAAGTTATACCTAGTGGATGCCTTAGGCATTTCACAGTTCAGTAAAATTACCAAGAAAAAAAACTTTCACTGCATTATATCACTTGCAAAATAAAAGACAAAATAAGATTCATGCAATACAAACTTATGACAAAACTCTAACATTGATTTTAAATATTTATGTATTACTTCAGGTTACATCTGCATTGCAGTGTCTTCTTCCCACCCCTCCCAGTCTGGCTATCCCACCCTCTAGCCACTATCTATGAAAACTCTGTATAATAAAATATTGGAACTCAAGAGCAAATATCATAGTCAATAATGATGTACTTGTTATAATCAAGAACAAAACAAAAATGTGTAAAAAAATCAATGACAAACAAAATAGGCTAAATTTATGAATAAAGCCATCCAAATCAGGAAAACTTCTTTGAAGTTGTCAGAAAATCCTAGATGAACTCCACCTAAAATCTACTAAGTAACAAACAGAAAAATTGCAGAATAAAAAATCATTTCACAAGAATGTATGTCTGAATTTTTAAGCATTACTAGGTACAATACCTTTAAAAATGTTACCCTTAATTTTGTATCAATATACAAAGATCAATGCCAATGTGGCCAAATATAATCTTAATTTTGTATCAATATACAAAGATCAATACCTATGTAGCCCAATACAATCTAAATTTTGCATCAATATACAAGGGTCAATATCATTGTGGCCAAATATAATCTTAATTTTGTATCAATATACAAAGATCAATACCAAGGTAGCCCAATACAATCTTAATTTTGCATTAATATACACAGCTAAATACCAATTTAGCCAAATATAATATTAATTTTGTGTCAATATACAAAATTATAAGGGCATATTCAATAATCTGTCCTTTTTTCTTGATCTTTCCTATATTATGTCAATATCCCATTTTTTCTCAAGTCTGTTCACTCCTACATAGGAAAGAGGGATACAGAAAAGTAAAAGAGAGAAGTTCCTGGGTCTAACCTCCAAAACCCATTTAACAAGACCATTTAACAGCTTATACTCTCTTCCCCTAAATAAGATTTTCTAATATCCATCAAATGACCAAAGGGGGTGAAACCACCCTCCCCACCTCCTGGGGGATGGGACGTCGCTCTCTTAAAATTAGTTCCCCCTTATTTGGGGCATAGTAAACCTGTTTGGGGCCAAAATAAGAATGGAAAAGTGGTTTAAAATGTTAGTAGAATCGGCCGGGCGGTGGTGGCGTACGCCTTTAATCCCAGCACTTGGGAGGCAGAGGCAGGCAGATCTTTGTGAGTTCGAGGCCAGCCTGGTCTACAAAGCGAGTCCTGGACAGCCAGAGATATTCAGAGAAACCCTGTCTCGAAAAACCAAAAAAAAAAAATGTTAGTAGAATCATTTTATGTTCAGTCCATTTATTCTCAGCTATTTAAATGTCCTAATAAGTTCGTAGACAGGAACTGAATTTCAGGCTTTACTGGAGTTATGGCTGGAGCAGTCTGTGGGTTGGAATTTTCCTTCTAGGATCTTCTGTGGGGCTGGATTTGTGAATAGATACTGTTTAAATTTAATTTTGTGGGATATCTTGTTATCTCCATCTATTTTGATAGATAGCTTTTCTGGATATAGTAGTCTAGCCTATGATCTTTTGGGCATTGTAGGACACCTGCCCAGGCACTTCTGGCTTTTAAAGTTTCTGAGAAGTCAGATATAATTTTGATGGGTCTGCTATTACAAGTTACTTGACCCTTTTCTCTTACTGCTTTTAATATTCTTTCTTTGTTCTGTACATTTGGAGTTTCAATAATTATGTGATGCAAAGAATTTCTTTTCTAGTCTAATCTGTTTGGTGTTCTGTATGCCTCTTGGAATTTTATTAGCATCTCTTTCTTTAGGTTTGGGGGATTTTCTTCTATGATTTTGTTGAAGATGTTTCCTGGATCTTGAAGTCAGGAGTCTTCTCTTTCTTCTATGCCAATAATTCTTAGGTTCCATCTTTTCATTGAGTTCTTGATTTCTTGGATGTTTGGGTGAGAACTTTTTTATATTTCTCATTGTCTTTGGTTTTACTGATTTCTTCAATCAAATCTTCCACACCTGAGATTCTGTCTTCCATCTCTTGTATCCTAATTTTTGATACTCCTGTCTGTAGTTCCTGTTTTCTTCCCTTGCTTTTCTACGTCTAGGATTACCTTAGTTTGTGTTTTCTTTTCTACTTACACTTCCAATTCCAAGTCTTGAACAATTTTATTTGTTTTCAACATTTCCTGCTCCAATTTGCTTGTTGGCTTCTCTCTTTCCTGTTCAAGTTGAGCCATGTTGGGTTGGAGAGCTCTCATGGTATTCTGCATTGTTTTCATTTGTAAAATTGAGGAATCTTTGTATTCCTTCAAAGATTTAAATTCTTCTTGAAAATATTCTATCAATTTCCAGAGTATAGATTTGTCATCATTTTCACGTTTTTCAGCTGAGATGGAGTGGTCATGGCTTGTTGTACTGGCATAGCTGCATTTTGTTGGAGTCATATTTCCATGACGTTTGTCAGATCTGTTCATTTATTGACCTTAGCTATCTGGTTGTTTTTAGTTGTTTGTTCCTGGTGCACTCTGGGCTTGAGGCCAAGAAGGGTGCTTTGGTGTAGAGGCTGTATATTTTGGTGATCTATAGCTCTCCACTGGCTGTATGATGGCTAGTGTGTAGGTTGGTTCTCAGTGTGTCTCCCAGAGCTCAACCTTTCCTGTTGTGTCCCAATTGGGAACTCAGGTCAGAGGTTGTGCTGGAATGTGTTTTTCCTGCCTACAGGTTCCTGAGATTCCAATTGGTCTTCGTATCAATGATGGGGCAGGTTTTCAGGGCACAGACTGCTGGCTGGAGCTGGAGCTCCCCTGCGGCTTATGTTTCTGGACCGTGATTGCGATCCTTCTAAGTTGCTCTCAGGGGTTCTCAGATTCAAAGTGGGACTTATAGCCAGAAGCACTGTGTTCTGGTACAGCCCACATCACCCAGGCAATGAGCAATGGTCTGGGCTTGTTTCACTGCTCCTGCATCAGAGCTCTCTGTGTTGTAGTCTGGATATTCAGCTCAGGGGCGGGCAGGTGCAGTCAGGGAGATCTGATGTGGAATTCACTCCCTGTCCACAGTGTTTGGAATCAGGGATGCTCAGCTGCCTTTTCTCTGCCGTAATCACTGTGCTTCACTGTAGCTAGTCTGCACTTATGTGGCTTCTGGCAGTTTCCCTGTAAGAAGGTTATCAAGATTTGGTTGTGGTCCTTCCATGCTCTTCTCCAGGGGGTGGGGATCTTTCAGGATCACCTCAGTCAGAAGTTATTTGGTTCAGAGAAAACCACCTGCTCAGTCCTCATGCAATATAGTTCAGAACTGCTTTACTGCTCCTGACCGGAGGCAGTAGTCTGAGAACCTTCCCATAGTGGGTGGAGGCAGTGAGTTTGCAAAGTGTCTCTAGTACTTGGACTGTGTGTGTGGGGGGGGTGGTGGCGGAGCGTGCCTCTCAGTTAGAGGCTCTGTGGTCAGGTGCTGCCTATCTCCTCCGGTAGCACGCCCCAGTCCAGGGTCATTTCACTGCTCTGGGAGGAGATCTGAATGTACTAGGCTGGGTCTGTAGACTGAGTGCCCTGCTGAAGTGAGCACAGGCAGGTAGTTCCAGTATGGAATTCACTCATCAAATCTCAGTGCTTTTTCCCTGCCAGAATTGTAGTGTTCTGGTTCAGTCTGCCTGGATAGTCAGGGGCTTCTAACAGACCCCCTGTACCTATGGTGTCACATTTGTGGCTATGGTCTTCTCAATCCACTCTCAGAGGAGTCTTAGAGCCAGTCTCTGTATCTCTCAGTTTGAAGGTCTGTGAACCAGTGCTGGTGCTGCTTTTGTGCTCTGCTGCATAGCAGGAGGGTGAAGCTTAGGGGCCAGGCAAAGGGGATGGAGCTGGGAGATCCAATATGGAGTTCATTCACTGATTCCCTGACTGTATTAGAATGCTCCAAAGCAGTCTGCCTGGAAGGGACTTCTACCAGACCCCCTGTAGTCAGGTGAGGGTAGGGTGGGGTAGAGGGAGTTCCAAATTGTGTTCTACAGTGTGCTTTGGATCAGGGAAGCTCACAAACTGCCTTCAGCAGGAGTGTATCTCTGCTGTTGTCCAATCTGTCTTCCTGGAGATAAAAATGCATCCTACTTGATTGCCACCATATTGACTCCTCCTCTAATCCATTCTTAAACTGGGTTATATGTAATCTTTATGGTGAGTCCTTTGAGTTCTTTGTATATTCTAGATAGTAACCCTCTGTCAGACATTACTTATTGATGTATCCTGTCATGGAGAAATTAAGTGGTACCCAACTAGAAGCTTTTTCCCTATGGAATAGAAATCACATACCTATCAAGTACTATAAACAGAGTGGGAAAGTAATCCCCAACTAAAACTAATCAAGCCATGTAACCTGTGACCAACAAAATTGACTTTCCTTTACGATATGCTTGTATAATAGTGTCAAAATGTTCTGTGACTAACCAAACACATTTTATTATATTTAAGCCCCACTTCATGAAATGGAACAAATGTCTGACACTGTTAGCGAGAACATAAAAGTGAAGCTAGATATATCACAACCCCTAGAAAAATTATTAAGGTTTTGTGCTTTGGAGTATATTCTAGAATATATATATATATAAAATTTTGTATGTACATTGCATTTTGTTTATATTTAGCTTTAGTTTTCTTTGAAGATTATCACGTCCAATATTTCATTGTACTTACTTTGGTTGGATTAAATATATGTCAACTATACCATATATTAAAGAAACTAATTATTAACATTGGCTCTGATTCATTTTTTCCAATCACCATGTCTAGCCAGTATTAGTATATATTTAAAGAAAAATTTCTATGAAGCATGTCTACCCTCTAAAGCCTATTAAATTTACTTCTATTTTGAAAGAAAACTGGTTAATTACATTTTATAAGTTATTTGTAAAAATATTCCTTCATTTCATATTCTCTTATATGTACATATTAAAGAAATAGATTGAATTCTTTTAAATAACTCCCAAATAAGTTGTGAAATAAAGCCACCATCTTAACGTGTCAAATCACAATCAATCAATGTTTATCATTAAATCTGAAGCAATGTATTTTTATCATCAGATAACTGGTACTGTTATTTCATGTGTTCATTTCTATTATCTGTTTATTTTGTTACTTAAAAATAACTGGACAAGTTATAGACAAATAATATGTTAAGTAGTTTTACTTTGATTTCAAGTTAATTAATCTATACGTACTTAAATATAAATTGGTATTTCAGTTATCTAAATTTTAGTATATTTCCACATAATTAATTACTTAAGCCAGTACCCTTTGATTATTCTTTAAGCAAATAAAAATCTGAGTGGGCTTCCATTTGAAATCTGTGCTTTGTAGCTGAACTGACAGCTAGACTAGAGTATTAACTGCCAAAATTGATTGACATACTGAACTTCCAGAGTTGACTTTTATTTGGGTGGCCCATTAAGCTTGTCAAATACAGGTACTTCTTATTTCTCTCTACACAGATGAAGAATTTTTTGCTTCCTCAGGGAGATATTGCTTGGTCCCTTGAACAATAATGCAATAAAAGAAAGAAATGGACACTGAAATTGATTAATATGGGGGCTCATAAAGTGTTTTGAAGTCATTCTTACTATATCAAAGCAGACAATAACTCTTTTTTTCATGACAGATAACTACAGAATTTAACTGTTGATCAGAGCATTTTCAAATATGTTGCCTGAATACATAAGTACATTGTCTCTTACATTTAATTCAATAAGAGGCACTACTAACTAATATCAGTCATGGAAATTCATATGGGGCAGAAGTTAAACATCTTTTAGAGATAATGTAAGATATTGTTTAGTATAATATTAGCATATTTATATGTACTCATACTCATATGTGTATAATTAAACATATTTTGTGTTGTTGTTTAAAATTACACACACTTCACCTCCTCTATATTTATATTTATATTTTTTATTTAAGATAAAATATGCTATAACAAACCCACCACAGCAATATACATATAAGCATAATTTAAAAATAAAAATAAGTCTTTAAAAAAAGATAGCATCAGTGAGAATGTTAGGGGATGATAGTTTTCTTCATTATCTTTCCTGTTCCTACAAAATTAAACTCTATTATAAATGTAGTATATAATTTAAGAAGATCTGAACTAAAGGAAGCCTAGTTGAAATACATGTACTGTCCTGTTTTATAAACAGAAGAGAGTCCTCAGATGAGAATGTTGCTAACATGACCAGAACACAAAGAGAAGGCATTGTACTCAAATGTCTAAACTGTATAGACATTTTCTATAAGGTTTATAATGCATTTTACTTCATAGATACATTTGGCTCAAACTTCAGGCATTGCAGCCAACTATATTTTATGTGAAAATAAAGTTATAAAAATAACTGTTATCAATAAGAACCTATAGAATCATTTAAATTTATGTAACCACCAAAAACAAATAGAGTATCAAAGGATATTTATAAATTAAAGTAGAAGTAGCTTCTCTCTGAGAATGATTCTGACAATTTTCACACCTGCCATGCACCAGTTAGATGGTAAGCAGATAACAAATTCAAGTGACAGCCTTCTACAAAATTCAAAATCATAAACTGTGATACACGGAAATTATGAGGAATGTGAAAAATGACAAGCATGTGTATTGTTCAGTCTCCCAAAATTCTAAATGACAATTTTATAAAATGATAAGATGACTTCTGAAGGACAGTGATATATTGACTCATATTTGGAACATCCCAAATAAACAAGAGTATTTACAGAGAGTAAATAATCCTGGTTGTCCATTAGTGTTTTAACTTGCCCATGACTGTGTAGAGCTTAACATTATAATTTATTCTATATTTTCTCAATTTTAGTCAGGTATTTATTTACTTTTTAACATTTTTCCAAATGTGTTTTATCTTACAATCAATGCCAGTTCATGGTTTACTTGGTACTATTTTCTTTAGAAATACAAAAAATAAAATTGTATTTGATGATGATTATGGCATTTTAAAAATATTTATTTGAAAGTGTATTCAATTTCTAAATAATATGTAATACACACATACATGTTTAGATGTTGAAAATTCTTCAGCAGCCATACAGTGTTGCTGGGATGGCAATTGAAAAATAAGCACATGATCATGTATAATACAGAATAAATTTATATTTGGAAATTAAAAACATCTTTCTCAGCAAAAACAATGACTTGTGATTTAGAGTCTAGCATCTTTTTGACAGAATATATATGTTCTAACATATTTATATTCACATAGAAATTACTGTAGATTATGACATATAAATCATTTTCCATACTAAGGCAGTTTTATTATATAAGGATTTTTATAAACATAGTGAATGAACAAAAAAATGAATGAACAAGTGATATCTTTACCAAATTAAGATATATGGCTACTCAGTCTGTAAAGAATTAATTTAGAAACAGAGGGAGTTATATTGCCTGCTGATGTGTAATATTTTCATAAAATCAAGCAATAGATTTGGGGTATCATCCATAGACTTAGAGTCTCTATAACCTAACTCTGAAAATTGTAGTTTATTTTTCATAAGTTTTGTCATTGTCTATATTTAAGAGTATTGTAGTTTATAGTAATAAGGCAACATCCCTGAAATATAGCATTTCTTCCAGCCCACAAATAGCTACTTCATGGAATTCATGGAATGGACAGAGGAGGCCCAGTAACTGTACTCCTCAACAGCACACTTACAGAAAGGGAAGTGAGAAAAAATAAAAATGGAAGGGATGGGGGTAGAGGGTGGAAGGGCAGGACTGGGAGGGGTTGAAACAGGCTACTGTGATGGAGATATAACCTGAAGTAATAAATAAACATAAAAAAATAAAAATAAATAAAATGGGGATATTGAGTCCTATGGAGATTAGGTAAAACCATAAAAACTAAGGCATTGAACTCATGTCAACAAGGTGTTAGTTCTCAGTAAATAGAGCCTCTGCTACCAAAAGTGATGTTTACATGTGATAAAGAACTCTTGTACCAGAATTAGTGCAGAAGGCCAACTGAGCCCAGTTCTTATCTGTCTAAAAATCTCCCTGGATCTCATGCTGGAGTTCTTAATTAAGCATGTGGTTGGGGAGTATAGCTTGTCTTCCCACCTCTATTCTCATATCCTCTCTAAATTCCCTGGAGCATCTTTCACTCACTGACTATCATTATCTAAGTCAAGTCAATGGATCTCTTATCAAATAATTTTTAAAATTTCTTAGATTATCCTGTACTACATGGCTAAAATCTGACAATAAGTGAATAGATGCCATGTGCATCCTTCTGAGTCTGGGTTAGCTCACTCAGGAAAACTTCTCTAGTTCCATCCATTTGGCTGCAAATTGCATGATTTCCTTGTTTCTGATGGCTGAGTAGTATTCCATTGTGTAGGTGTACCACAGTTTTTTAATCCATTCTTCGGTTGAGGGACACCTGGTTTGTTTCCAGTTTCTAGCTATTACAAATAAGGCTGCTGTGAACATAGATGAGGATATGCCCTTGTGGTTTGGTTATAAATCATTTGGATGTATACCCAGAAGTGGTATGACTGGGTCCCGAGGCAGAGCTATTCCAAATTCTCTAAGATATCGCCAGACTGACTACAATGCAATTCCTGTCAGTGAGACACTTTGCCCTAGTGGTGCTGCCTTATATGTCAGCAGTGTATGAGGAGGCTCTTGGTCCTCATATGACTGCTGAACTGGAGTGGGAACTGATATGTAGGTACACTCCACTTCAGAGGAGTGAGATGGAAGGATAGGGGGTAGAGGGTGGGAGGACAGGACTGGGAGGGGTGAAAAAAAGGACACTATGATGGAGAAATAACCTGAAGTAATAAGTAAAAAAAGTTACCAAGATTTAACTGCATTATATTGGAACCAAGAGTAGTAGATGTGTGTGTATATGTGTGTGTGTGTGTGTGTGTGTGTGTGTGTGTAATTATGAAAACACATATATGTATTGGGCCTGGTTTTCAGGCCAGCTTGTTTTCAGGTTAAAAAAGAAAAGTCAATCAATAAGTGAATAAGTGATGTACTTTAAGTCTGTGAGAGAATTGCATAGTGGCTGGAGAGATGGAGATAGAACAATGTTATATTTGATGAAAAGGACTCTGCAGGAGATGTTTAATCTAGGGCCTAAATGACAAGTAACCATCTATGAAAAGAGGCAAGGGGAAGCCTTCCAGACAGAGAAACAAACAGCAGAAAGACATTGAGACATGCACACCTGGGGTATTTCAAAATTAAAATAAATTTTTCTGAAACAAGGGATCACAGAAAATGTCTTACCAAATTGTCAGAGAGACTCCTTTATCAACGACTTGTAAAAGTTTTGAGAAATTCTCAATGATTTCTTGTGCTTACAGAAATTTGAGAAGAGCAGAGAAGATGGGGAAAATAAACAAGAAAACACACTTTGTTGTGATATATAATAATCATATCTAACACATTACATGTGTATTATAAGTATAAATTATATATAATAATCATATCTAGCACTTTACTTGTGCAAGTATAAATTATATATAATAATACATCTAACACATTGTGTGTATTATAAATATAAAATTATATGTAATAATCATATCTAACACATGTGTGTATCATAAATATAAAATTATATATAATTATATCTAGCACATTACATATGTTTTATCAATACAAAATTTTTATAAATTTTTCAAAATTCTTATTTAAATTACCTTTCATTTTCTATTGTACATGCAATGTAAGCTAATATGACATCCTATATATCTGAGATTCAGATAAACATTGGTATGGGATATCAGCTGGAATAAACTGTTTTAAGTGCTGAGTAATTTTTGGAAGACTCAATTCCAGTAACTAGGTCATTAGAAATTATGTATTATATTAAATATTTTCTTCTTACTATACCTTGTAATTCTCCAGTGTAGAATATTGCCTGGTTAAATGATAAGAAAGCTTCTGAGTCCTTTGTCTTTTCTTTAATTCCAGCAAAACTAGTAAGGTATGAGTGTGTGTGTGTGCCTGTGTGTGTGTGTGTGTGTGTGTGTGTGTGTGTGTTTGTGTGTGTATGTTCATGGATGTCACAGATATTTTCACAAAAAAAGCGGTGGACTTTGTTGTCTGTAGGCTTATGAATGAAAATAAATTTACCCCTGGCATGTGCATGATTCAGGTCCCATCCAGTTGCTACAATCAGTTCATTAGCTAGGCTATCAAATGAAATATGACCCTAAGCATTCTGCCTTAATGAATCCCAATAATAATCCCATAAGACTCATCTGTCAGGAAGCATAAGAATCAAAAGTGATCCTCTTGTTACTTTTCACTCACTGTGAAAGGAGAGCAAAGAGCAATCCCTGTGGCATGTTCATCAGAACTGTGATCAAGCTAATTAAAATGCACACATTCTTGGGCTTGTCTTTTATCTGCAGTTCACCCGTGGTAGTGTGGTAGTGGTATCTCTTTTGTTTGAATTTCCTTAACAATCATTTCTCATGCCCACTATATTATTGCTTGCTGCTATTGTCAGCATCTAATTGAACAAAAACAACTGGAAATTTTGAGTGGACATTTGCTCTGCATATTTCTATGACAACATTTGAAACCCTTTCTCCTATGAGGAACGTACTCTTTAGGCATAGCCTGAAGTAGAATGGGAATTTGGTGTTGTTCTGCAGCACTTTATTTTTGTGAGAGGAATGAAAGGAATATACAAAAATTTCAATTGAACAACACTCTCTATTTGGGAATTACTTTCATCTCATTCAAACAACTTCCCATTGGTATAAAGGCTTTGATAGCTGAATGGCAAAACTTGCATTTCAAGGAATATTTGTTTATTATGGGTTTGATTTCCACGGTGATGCCCAGTGCATTTCATTTTTATTGCACAAATTTCCACTAGTCTTTTCCTCATCTCACTTTTCTCATTTCAGTTATTCAGACCCTGGGACAATCAGGTTTAGTCAGTGTCAGCTCTCAGAATGCCATTTTCTTGTGTCACTTCGGATTTTCAATTGCTACAGAAGATTACACTATCTAGTAATTTTCTTTCAACTCTTTCTGTAAGAGCTATTTATTCCCATTTTTAACAAAAAGGAAAAAGCAAAATGTAATCAATATGAGAAGATGATAAATAATAGCAGATTAAAAATTAAATTGTCAACTTTTAAGTATACTTTCTAAGTTCCCATTTATCTTTTCTCCTAGAAAATTCTGAACAGCTATATTTGAGAGTAAATGTCAAATCCTTTTCCTTGGCTTCCAACTTTGAAGTATTTAATAAAAAATTATGCACACGATGGAATACATTATTTATTTTGTGATTTTGTGAAACTATTCATGTTAATGAATACAATTATATTTAGGCCTTGGTAATTGTTAAAGCATTTTAATTATGGTCATATTTCAGTTACTATGATGGTATAATTCCTAATTCTTTCAACTGATGTTTCTAGTGAAACCAATATAATAAAAAAGTAATTAATAATTTAAAAGGTGAATGTTGAAATTCAATAATTGTACTCTAGTTAAAAATTAAGAATATGAGGAGGGGGCAAGATGGCGGCTATCAAGTCAGACACATTCTGATTGTCAGGAAGCCTGATTGGGCAATTGCCAAGATACACTCCCACTGAATAGCATTTTGTGAGGCACAAACCTTTCTAGGCTTTCCCAGAAAAGCCAGGGACTATAAAGAACTTGGTACTGGAAATATAGACACTGGAGGATCAGAGTTGTGAACACAGACACAGAGCACTTCCTGCTGGGAGACTGCTCTCCCTGCTACAGTGGAAGAGATGGCATATTGGACACTTTCAGGATGCCAGCTGGTGATCTCAACCTCCAAACAGAGGACTTTCTCAATTTCCTGTACCCGCAGCATCTGTGCAGGTGTTCCCACACCCAGGAGAATACCAACAGAGCCACTACTGCAAGATGGAGAGCAATTCTCCCTGGAATATTCAGTGTGCCACATCTGGCTGACCAGTAACTGCAGGATCCAGCTGGCAGGTACTGAGCATCCCTGAGCCTAAGTGCACTGTGGGCAGGATATCAAATACAAATTAGAGCACCCTGTCCCCCTCCACCCTCCACCTGACTACAGGGGGTCTGATGGAAGCCCCTGCCAACCCAGGCAGGCTGCTCTGGAACACTGTGATTCAGGCAGGAAAACGGCGGGGAAAAGGCAGCGAATACTTGCTCAGTGGACTCCATATTGGAACTCTCTGTTTGTGCTCACTTCAGCAAGGCGCTCAGTCTCCAGCATCAGGCTAGTGCATTTAGATCTCCACCAAGGGCAGTAAAATGGTCCTGGACTGGGGCATGCTACCCAGGGGGGCAGGTGGTGGCCGATCACAGAACTACTGACAGAGGGGCACAGGCTGATCCTGGGATCCCCTAACTCTAGCTTGGGAGGACCATACCCGCAGTCCTGACACCCTAGTTACTGGGAATCTGTTAGAAGAACCATTTACCGAGAGAGGGTACACTTGAACACAGAGCCTCTGACAGGGAAAAGACAGCTGAGATCCCCTTGAGTCCAAGTGATGGAGATGCTTTGTGAACTCACTGCCCATACCCACTTTTGAAGGGCTCTCGGTCTACTGCCTCAGTTTACACCATCTAGATCTTGGTCTGGAGCAATAAAGCAGTTTTGAAATATTGCCTGTGGCCCAACCAGGTGGGCTGCACTGACACAAAGAACTTCTGACTGAGAGGCACAGGTTGATCTTGAAACCCACTGGAGAAGAGCATGGAAGAACCACAACCACAGTCCTGACACCCTAGCTACAGTGAAACTGCAAGAAGCCATGCCTGCACAGGCAGGCTACACTGGACCACAGTGATTCTGGATGGGAAAAGGCAGCTGAACATCCCTGAATCCAAGCACTGTGGACAGGTTGTGAATTCCACACCAGAATTCCCTGACTGTACATGCCTTGCCCCTCAGCTGAATACTCAGTCTATAACACAGAAAGCTCTTACTCAGGAGCAGAGAAACAACCCCGTATAATTGCTCATTGCTTGGATGACATGGGCTATTCCATATCACAGTGCTTCTGGCTATAAGCCAGTAGCCAACATCAAAGTAAATGGAGAGAGACTTGAAGCATTTCCTCTAAACTCAGGGACAAGAGAAGGATGCCCACTTTCACCATATCTCTTCAATATAGTACTTGAAGTTCTTGCTAGAGCAATAAGACAACTAAAGGAGATCAAGGGGATACAAATTGGAAACGAAGAAGTCAAATTATCCCTATTTGCAGACGATATGATAGTATATATAAGTGACCCCAAAAATTCTACCAGAGTACTCCTACAACTGAAATATACCTTCAGCAAGTTGGCTGGATACAAAATTAATTCAAAAATATCTGAAGCCCTCCTTTACACAAAAAGTAAATGGGTTGAGAAAGAAATTTGGGAAACAACACCCTTCTCCATAGTCACAAACAATATAAAATATCTGGGGGTAACTCTAATCAAGCAAGTGAAAGACTTGTATGACAAGAACTTCAAGTTCTTGAAGGAAGAAATTGAAGAGGATATCAGAAGATGGAAAGATCGCCCATGATCCTGGACAGGTAGGATCTACATAATAAAAATGACCATCCTGCCAAAAGCAATATACAGATTCAATGCAATTCCTATCAAAATACCAACCCAATTCTTTGTAGACCTGGAAAAACAATTCTCTACTTCATGTGGGATAACAAAAAACCAGAATAGCTAAATCAACCCTGTACAATTAATAAAATAAAATAAAAATCTTTGAGTATCACCATTCCAGATTTCAAGCTGTACTACAGAGCAATAGTAATAAAATCAGCATGGTACTGGTATAGAAGCAGACCAGTGGATCAATGGAATCGAATTGAAGATCCAGAAATGAACCCACACACCTATGGTCACTTAATTTTTGAAAAAGAAGCCAACACCATTCAATGGAAAAAGGACAACATCTTCAACAAATGGTGCTGCTCGAACTTGATAGTCACACGTAAAATAATTAAATTAGACCCATAATTATCACCTTGCACAAAACAAGTCCAAGTGGATCAAAGATCTTAAAATAAAACAAGACAAACTAAATCTAATAGAAGAGTAAGTGGGGAAAACCCTCAAATGTATTGGCACAGGTGACAATATCCTGAACAGTACATCAATAGCTCCGGCTCTAAGATCAACAATCAATAAATTGGAACTTATGAAACTAAAAATCTTCTGTACAGCAATGGACACTGTCATTAGACCCAAAAAAGCAACGTATAGAAAAGATCTTCACTGACTGCACATCTGACAGACAGCTAATATACAAAATTTATAAAGAACTCAAGAAATGAAACACCATGAAACCAAATAACCCAATCAAAAATGGAGTACAGACCTAAATTGAGAATTCACAACAGAGGAATCTCTAATGGCCGGGAGACACTTGAAGAAATGCTCAACATCCTTAACCATCAGAGAAATGCAAATAAAGACTATTCTGAGATTCGATCTCACACCTGTTGGAATGGCTAAGATCAAAAACTCATATGACAGAACATGCTGGCAAGGTTGAGAAGAAAGGGGAACATTCCTCCATTTATGATAGGAGTGAAAACTTGTACAACCTCTTTGGCTATCAGTCTGGTGATATCTTAGAAAACTTGGAATGGTTCCACCTCAAGATTCAGCTATTCCACTCCTGGAGTCCAGAATATTCCTCACCAAACCACAAGGACATCTCCTCAAGTATGTTTATCGTAGCTTTATTTGTAATATCTACAAGCTGGAAACAAATGTCCCTCAACCAAAAAATGGATTAAAAAACTATGGTATATTTGAACAATGTAATATTACTCATCTATCAGAAATAAGGAAATCATGCAATTGGAAGCCAAGTGGATGTAGTTAGAAAAGCTCATCCTGAGTGAGCTAACTCAGACCCAGAAAGATTCACATGGCATGTATTCACTTATAACTTGATTTTAGCCATTAAGTTCAGGATAAAATGACAAGACAAATGGTGGCATGGATATGAAATAATGAACACTTATTCACTGATGGTAGGGTTCCAAACTGCTACAACTACTATGAAAATGTGTGTGGAAGTTCCTCAAATAATTGAAATCAATTCTTCCCCATTACCCAGCTGTAATATTTTTATATGTTTTTTTGTTTCTGTATTCAAAATAGTCAGGGAATGAAAAAATTCTTTATGTTCATGAACTGATAAATGAATAATGAAAAGTGATATATTTACAGAGTAAACCATCATTTAATTAGAAAAATAAAATTATAAAATCTGCAGATTAATGGATGAAGATGGAAACAATCACTCAGAGGGAGGCAACCTATACCTAGAAAGATAAATGTTGTTTCTTTTCTTTCTCATTGCGAGCATTGAATCTTCTGATATGTGTGCTGCAGGAAATACCCAGGAATAAGAGGTATTGTAGGGGTGCTTCCAAGGAAGTGGGGCTATAAAAGAATAATATCTGATGTTAGAGAGATTTCTTGGTGGTTAAGAGCATTTGTTACTGAAGGGTTTGTTACTAGTACCCACAGGGTAAGTTACATCTGTCTGTTACTCAAAGGCCTTCTGCAGACACTTAGCATGCTCTTACTACAGTAACACACATGACAACAAAATATTTATACACGTAAGATAAAATAGATTGTTCTGAGTAAATTATATTGTAATCATTGATATAAATGTTAAAGGGAACAAATGAAATAGGATGGAATAGGAGGGATTAAACTGAGGTAGGAGAGATGTAGGGAAGGTAAAGGTAAAACTACATAGAGAGACAAATAATGCTGAAAATCTACATACTATTGTTAAAACTTACTATGAACACAGATGTGTATATACAGATACACAAACACACTGGAATCAAAATAGGCCTTCAGGAACCAGAAGGATGGTGTTCCTAGACTCCATGGGCTAGGACCTAGGAAAGAACCTACTATAATCCCATCAGGTAAGTGGACATAATACTAAGTCCACTCATACTGATGTATCATTATATCCATAAATTAATATCACTCTCAGTCCTCAACAGAGAAGCTTCTTTCTGTAACATTTAGGAATAATCATAGAATTCATAATGTTTCAGATGCATAAAATAAGACTGAAGAATGCTCAGCACTATATTGGACATCTACATCACATCCCATCTTCCCAGGGCACAGGAATCATTGAGAAAGATATGGAAAGATTGTAAGAGACAAAGGTGGTAAATGAATATGAAAAAAAAGTGTTCTCCTGATACATAATGTCTACTGTACATATAATCTTACAGCGATTGTGACAGCATTCATAAACTTCACAAATATTCAAGCCACACCAATCCCCCAGCATGCTTAGGGTAAGTAGACATGAAATACTACTTTTAGCCAAAGAGTTCTTGGCAATAGATAGCTTCTAGAAGAAGTGAAGTATTTTTCTTTTTTTCTTCTTTAAAATAATTATTTATGGTAAATGGAAAATGTTCAAGTGATAGGCCACACATTCAATAATATTGGCAGCACAGATTATACTTAGTTGATGAAAAAAGGGAAAGAAAAAAAGAGGACACCAAGTTGGTTGAGTGGGGGAAATTTTGATATCAAGTTGAGCGAGTAGGGAAGAGTAGATCTAGAAGGATTTATGTTCAGAGATGAATGCAATCAAAAGTTGTATATAAAATTCTCAAAGACTAGATAAAATAGACAGTCAGAGAGAGAGACAAAAGGAGAAAGAGGGGCAGAGGTTAACCATCTTTATTGATGTGGAGATTTAGACATTTATACAGGACTATACTCTAGCTATCAGAGCTTTACCAAAAATGAGAGTCTATGACTCACTATAAAATCAGTTGAATTAAGGCACATGTGTCTACCTAAACCACTTGTGGACAGGAGGAAAGGTGGCATATAGTATGCTTGGATTTTCTTAATCGAATAAAAATAAATCAATGCTCATAATCAAAAGAAAACATTAGATTACAATGGTTTAATCATGACAAGATTTTTTTTTTCAGTCATTTCATTGGGACAAAAGGATGGGATGAGAGAGGACAAAGGGCAATGAAAATGATCAAAAGTTTTCATATAAATGTATAAAATTTTTAAAAAATATATTTAAAGTATCTTTCAATTAGGCTTTACTCTTTTCACAAAGATTATTCATTTTCTACTTATAACTAACACAAATCTTTACTTACTTTTAGTAATAATGCAAAACTTTCAACAGTGTATATACATGATAGTGTTTATGATTAACAGAGCAAGCCTAACTTACTTGTGTTCCAAGAAAATGTTATTCAACTGAGAAAAGTACAATGGCTCAAGAGAGTGATGTTTCCCCTTGCCTTTCCATAACATTAAGGTGAATCTATTCTCCAAAGAAAGCTTCTGACATTACCAGGAAACCCTTCATGATCTTCTGGCTCTTACAGTCTTTCTTCTTCCACTTCCACATTGATCCTGAGCCTTAGTTGAGGGAGTTGTTTTGTAGATTCATTCTTGGGGACTTGACTCCACAATTACACATTTGACTAGTTGTGTTTTTTTCTGTAATGATCTCCTGTTTCTTCCATGAGGGATGATGACTATACTTATATGTAGGTATAAGGGCAAATAGTTAGAATGTAATTGGGAGTTATGTTAGTTTAAAAAAATTGTGGTTGTAGGTTTTCCTCCAAGATCCATGATATTTTAGTCCTAGATAACTGTCCAGGTTTTCAATACCAAGAAAGGCTTCTTTCTTATTGAGTTTTTCTTTAGGACAATTATAGAGCTAAAACATAAGCTCCACTACTGGACCATTAAGCTTGTCATATCATATTGGTTATTGTGGTGATTCATAGGTGTCACAGCTAGGAAGGAATGCTGTTTACTTCTCTCCTTTGGAAGCTTAGATAATGCCATCAGATACCATGAAAGTAATCTTCAGGGAGTAGGCTTTTGGATAACTTCCAGTTCATAGACCTCTGAATGTAGAATGTAAAGTTCATAGTGTCTTCAGCAATAGTAACTTAGCTTCTACTCTGGGGGTTGAAAACCAAGAACAATAGCGATAGGTTGTAATGTTTTGGAAGTCTCAACATCCCTGAACAGAAATTCAAAGGAGAACTTCTCATGCCTGATGGTGGGATTTTTGTGAGATGGCCGTAGGCTCTTGAAAGAAACACTGTCATCCTAGAGGAAGAAAATTTCTGTTGCATAGTATATGTGTATACTATATGTTGTAGTATACACAGAGTTATGTATACTAAAGGAAAGTTTAAGGCAGGCCTTTATGGTATCATTCTTTGGAACTTTTTGGACAGCCTTCCTGTTACTTTTACCATTCTTCTATGTTTTTCCTCCCATTCCGTGGTTAAAACTCAAATCGTCTTTTTAATTTCCCCAAGAACAGCAGGATGCGAGTGATATGAATAATATTTTAAATGTGAATTTTGTTAACATTTTATTAGAGTAAACTTTAATAGAAGATTGCATACATTATTAATTATAAGCTACCATAACACAAAAAAGCACTTGACATATATCCATTAGTAAAAACAAGTTATAATATTAGTGATGAATGTTCCTTCCTTTATTAATCATAAAATTGACAATGTTGCAAAACACACTAATGTTCATAGTATCATATGCTATATAATATATAGTCATATAATAGATTATATTTTAATATTATTATCTATTTCAATGTATAAGATATTATTAAATAAATTATAAACTCCAATCAAAATATCAATTATACATTTCTATTGTCAAGGCTGTGACTCTCAGCCAGAAATACTGTGAATGTTATATACCACAATTTGCTCCAAAATTACTAATACTTGGTGAAAAGAAAAAGAGCAAAGAGCATGGAGAACTTTATTTTTTTCCTTTTCTTTTACTTTGTTGACATTTAATCATTCTTTTAAAATATATTTTTAATTAAAGCAAAATTTAATTATTTCCCCCATTCCTTTTTTATCACCAACCCCCTCAAACATCTCATATATTAGTCTACCAACAAGTTGATAGTCTCTTTACTTTGATATATATATATATATATATATACATATACATTTATATATATATTATGTATCTAGATTATGATATATATGTATATAAACACACACACACACTCACACATATATGTATACAATCTGCTGGGTCTTTTTTCTTGTTGGTATGTATATGATTTTAAAGATGGTCACTGTGCAGTGAACAACCCAAAATGACCCAGAAAGACAAATACTGTATGTTTTTCTCAACAGCAGGTCCTGGATCCAAATCCTTAGGTGCATATATACAACATGGAGTCACCATATAAGTAAGGCAATTATGAGTGGGCTATAATGAATGAAGGTTAGGTTAGGAGAATAATAGAAAGATACAGGTGATTTGAAGGGGGAAATGGAGTAATGAAGAAGGTCCTGCAACTGAGAATGGAGGAGGGATGTCAATACAGAAGGAGAAAGAGGGATAACAGAGAAGTAATACCAACTATGTATTTGAAAAAGCCTCAAGGAATCATGCTTTTTTATATTCTCATAATTTTTAAAGGAATTATACTCACATTACTTATAAGAATATATATCTATTTCAAAATTTGTTACTGATACATCTGTGCCAAAATATGAAAAGCCACACTTAAGCAAAGAAAGCATTGTTTTAGAAAAGATTAAGGTAACTCTGATTTCTGTTTAGTATCTATGATTTTGCTTTCTTTAATGTCATGTATCTAATTAGTTCTAACAAGGGCTACCTAATTTAGGTCATTGGCTAGTGATACACCAGTGAACAAAAATTGATCCACAGTTGTGTCAGTTTTCCAAATATACCACAAATGTAAAATGATTCTGTTAACATAGTCCTTTTCCAGTTTCCAAAATGAGATTATGGAAATCTCTCTCTTGAGGAGAAGGGAGAGGAGAGGGGACATGGGAGGGGAGAGGAAAGAGAGAGAAGGAGATACAGAGAGATATTTTATACTCTTATTTCATTCATTTGGCCAAGTTTCTTAACTCTATACAATATCAACAAATGTATTTGCATGTCAATGTTGATAATCTGTTTCATTTTTTCCCCTTAACTCTTTCTTGGTTTTATATATAGTAATGAAGATTGATCCTAGGGCATCACACATGTCAGGCAGGTATCTTACAACTGACCTATATATCTACAACTTCATTCTTAGAATTTTTAGAATTTAAATAGGAAATTGGTGAGGTATCTAGGCTTTTCTATTCATTGTTAAGGAAAAACTCACACTTCTTATAGTCCTGCTTCAGCCTCCAAAGTATATTGGATCAGCGCATGTATTTCAAACATTCAGTGATCACTGATTAGTAACCTTTGGTTAACATGTAATTTCATTTTTAACCCATGGTGGTTATTGATGATAATCTACATATTAGTTACTTTTACCATTACTCTTGGGAAAATTTGTCAACTAAAAAGCAATTTAAGGAAATAAAAGTTTTATATTATTCACTCTTGATTTTCATTTGAAAATACTTAAATACCACTAAGTAAAAAAAAAAAAAAAAAAAAAAACATGGTTATGCTTTTGAGGTCTTTTCTAGATTAGATTAACTGTGGTTAAAAACCTCACACTAAAAAATAAACATACAAACCCTTGGCTGGAAACTAGACTGAATAATAATCATAAATGTAACTAAGTCAAAATATTCACCATTCTCTGTGACTGACAGTGGATGTAATAGAAAGAGCTGCCTCAAGCTCTTGCACCAATATTTGTCCACCATGGTGGACCACATTCTTTCAAGCTTTAAGACAATGTAAACTTCTCTTTCCTTGAGTTGGTTTTGTCATGTGTTTCATCACAGCAACAAGATAAGTAACTAACACAGAAAATTAGTACTTAGAAATAGGTCAGTTGCTGTGATAAACCTTAACAAGCAGGTCTTAATCCTCTGGAACAGATTTGTGAGGAAAAATTGGGAGAGTTTTAAATTTGGATTTAGAAAAAAATCTTGATTGGCTCAAGCAAAGTCAGGCTTGTCATTCTAGTAGAAACTAAGAAAATAAGAAGAATACTGAGGAAAAATAGAGAGCATGGAAACCTGGCTTCTGAGATCTTAGAAAGGAACATGGACTGAATCAGGAATTGGAAAACATAATCATGTGATGCTTAATAAAAGTGTCTGGATGCATTCTGGGCATTCTCAGAACTTGAATGATCTTGAATATAAAGTAATAAACTCACTTAATTGGTGGAGCATGTTTGAATACAGGAAAGGATTTCAGTTTTGTGTGTTTACTACTTACTGTTCTCTTTAAGTCTACTGTGATAGGGAGTAGAATGTGGAGTCACACGACAGAATAATTTGAAGAGCAACAGGAAAATTTGATTGAAATAGTTTTCATTTCCTTAAAAGGACAGTGCAAAGGACAAAAAAAAAAACATCGTTAATTGATAAATTAATACTGTTAAAGGCTAAATAAGGATCTGCATTAGGACAATAGAAAAGGTTCTTAGAAGGTGAGATCATATGTGTTAAAGGCCACATCTTGTAAACAAGCAAATTACTTGAATTGAGAATTCTCATGATGTAGATGCATGCTCACAAAAAATAACTCTCTAAGAAAGAGTTTACTCTGGGTCAGCATGAAAACGCTGCCTAGAGGGTTGCTAGCTCAGTGATTCTAGATTTTTCCAAGTTGACAAACAATACCTTCACACAAGTATACTCTTTGGCAACATTATAAAAGTCTCTAATAATGTCTGGATCTAAGAAGATGTTTTTAAAATTGTGATGCAAGTTACTATGAAAGCTGAGTTAGATATAGAACTTTAAACTCATGGAGATGGTTAGATTGTAGAATGTTAAAGTCAGGTGCCAAATACATATGGACTGGACATTGGGAATGTATGCTAAGCCATATAACTCTTATATTTGTGGCCTATTTATTTCTGTTGTTTTGTATTGTATTTATTGTTATAAGAGAAAGAACCATTTGTTAAACTGAAAGTGGGAGCAGTTGGGGAAAAAAGATATACCTTAAACATAATAAAAGGGGGAAGTAGATGGGGGGTTGAGGGGGAAGAGGGTGGGAGGCGATAGTAGGGCAGGGATTTTGATTGAGATGTAACTTGAAGAAATAAAAAATAAATTATAAATAAATAATAAATACACATAAAAATACATCAATCAAAAACAAAAATACAATATATTTCCAGATAGAGGTTTTTCTAAAAACATTACTCTTTAAAATGACAGAAAAAAAGTATCTAATAATGATCTACTAATTATCCATATCCACTCATGGTCATCACACATGCAAGACATACTCAGTCTTTAGTTTCAAATGCTACCTAATTTGAAATACAGACTCCAAGTCTGAGACTCAAAGTGAACTCTTGTATGTGATTTTCTTAAAAAAACAAACAAACAAACAAACAAATACTTGCCACTAAATATTCTACTGTGATTGTTTCAGTGAGAATGGTTTTCATATCAGTTCCCACTTGGTGGAAAGGTTTGAGAAAGATTAAGAGGTATGGCTTATTTGGAGATGTGTCATTGGAAGTGGGCTTGAAGTTTCAAAAGACTCACACCATTCCATTCTATTCCTTCACGTCCCCCATTCCCCCCTGCTGTGTGTCTTCTACTTTTAGATGAGAATATGGGATCTCAGAAATTGTTGTTGGGTTGCAGTTTTTTCTGCTATCATAGACTCTGACTATCAGAAATGATAAACCAAATAAACTGTTTTATAAGTTTCATTGGTCACAGTGTTTTATCACAGCAATAGAAAAATAAATAAGACAAGCACAGAATGAGCACTTCTATTCTAAAAGAGAGGAAAGGGGGCACAGCAGGACTGAAACTCAATACAAAAAACAGACAAACATCAAATCAGTTATCTCCATATACAAACTCAATGGCTCAGTGTTCCATTCATATGCATTTGATAAAGAATATAAACTCTGGAAGGATTCGAATAGGGTCTGATGGTTAATTTTGATTGTCAACTTCAGAAAGTCTAAAATAATCAAAGACGTGCTGTGGGAGATTACACTATTTGTTCTACAGTCTAGGAATACCTGTGATGAATTATTTGCATGAGGTTAGTCTCAATCATGGATATGAGGGATTGTCCTTATTAGATTAACAGAGGTTGGAAGCCCTATTCCAACTGGGTGGTGCCATCCATAGACTACAGTCCTGGAATGAATATATAGGAGAAACCTACCTAAGCAGTTACATTTGTTGTCAATTGCTTCTTGATTGTGAATGTCAATGTGACCAGCTTGTTCAAACTCTTGCTACTGTGACTTCTCTGTCATAACAGAAGGAACTTTCAACTGTGAACTAAAGTAAATTTTTTTTAAGAGGCTTGTGTCTGAGTATTTTATCACAGAAATCAGAAGTAGTTTCTCTTGGGAAGGATACTACTTTCTTTAGATCCTTACTAGTTTCTGTAAGAAAAGAGGTATCAGAAGCATCCTTTTCTTCCATGCAACTGTGCAGTTCTGATTGTTTTTATTTTAATTTGTTTATTTTACATTCTCCTCGCAATTCCCCTCCCACCTCCCAGTCCTACTCTCCCACCCACTTCTCCCATAGCCTCCCACTGGTATCAACCCACTCATGGATATCAAATTCCTTCAGGACTAATTGCCTCCCCTTCCACTGAGGCAAGAAAAGTTAGTTATGCGAGGAAAATAGGCTCTGAGGGAGGCAAACTTGTCCAAGTCAGAGACAATCCCTGTTCCAATTGTTAGAGGATCCACTTGAGTAGCAAGCAGCCCATCCACTTCATATGTATAGTGTGCCTAGGACCAGTCCATACATGTACTTTGGTTTTTGGTTCACTCTCCATGAGCCCTCTTTTGTCCTAGTTAATTGGCAATGGAGATCTCCTTGTGGTGTCCTTGATTTCTCCAGTTTCCTCAAACCTTCCCCTGACACCTCCTCAAGACTCTCTGATTTTCATCTAATGTTTGGCTGTGGGTCTCTGCATCTGTTTCAACATCTAATGGATGCTACAATGACTTAAAAAGCCCAAATTTAAAGTGATTATAAAACATTGCTAGAGCCAGCAATAGCTGTTGCTTTAAGCCATAACAATCACTTCAGTTATTTCCAAAACTACTAATAAATCAGATACTTCTTTATTTCACTGAATTCTTTCATTGATTCTCATAAAGTCTCATTCTGAAAATAAAATAATCAAAATAAAAAGTTACTTATAACTTAACATATGGTGTCTCCATCATCTGGAGACAAAATTCCTTTAGTTTCAGTTTAGAGCTCAAAACGTGAAGCTGAGAAGCAGTAAGTTCCTATCTTGGGTATCAGGGATACATGAAAACTGTATCTCAAGGGAATCTATGTTTATTAACATGTTTATTTTAAGTATCGACAATGAATGGATATTATCAAGTATCTACAAGTAAAAGTTGAATATCCCATGGGTTTTTTTCGTATTTGCAATATTTAGCCTAAATTAGTAAATAATGCACATGTGATGAATACATTTCAATAGAAATATATCACTGACATGAAATATAAAATAAATACTGTTATAAAACCCTTTATCAGGTACTGGTTCAGTTTTCAAAGTTTCCATTTAACCTCAAGGTGATATATATGAGAAAATTTACATTTCACTTCCACATATTTATATCTTATGAAATATATTGTAATATTTTTGGACATGAAGCTTCTGATATATAAAAAATGAAGAATGATGAAAGTATTGGCAAAACATTTGGAAGATGTCAGTTCTTAGACTTAGGCTACTGGAACAATAAATAAGAGATTTTTCATCTCAGGAAAACTGTCATTATTGAGAATTTCAAACACCTCAAAAATAATGTTGAAGAGAAGATGGAAAGTTTCCGTGTATTATAATTGCACCAACACTTATTTTATAATTTAAGAATGTCTTTTCTGCTGAAGAATAGAAAAAAAAGTGTATATCATTTCCAATGTGCTTTCTTTATCCTTTTCAAAGTTTACTAATATGAATACCAATTAAAGGTAAATAATGTGTGGTTTCATTTGTTGAATTTTTTTTTTGGTGTGGATATGTAGAAATATCCAAAATCTACTGATTATTTTTTATATCTTGAAAATATATTTTTCCAAACATGATTTTTGTCTAATTCTCACTTCCAATCAGAAATTTCTGAGGTAAACTGCCTTTAACATAACCTGATTGTGTTACTGCAGTTCTTACAGTAGGAACAAAAGACTTAGAATGCATGAAAAGGTGGATTATTCCACCTATATTCTGTTGGCTAATTAAACATGCAGGCAATGGTAAAAAATAAAACAGTCTTATTCAATATGGTCGCTTTTGGAGAAGAAATGTTAAAGAGGTCTATTGATATTCCAAATCTGTATTTATGGTTCTGGATTGAGGTTTAAGTAGAGGGCAACTAACTAAATAGTCCTGATTATGATATGATCCTACTCATCTTGGGTCACTCACTTGCTCTTCACTGTCTCTCCTTGAAAGCAATTGAAAAAAAAAATTTCAAATCTGCATGACAATACTTCTTACAAGATAAATATCTACCCACTGGGTGATTTGTATGGAAAATATGATTTTCTGGAATCTGTTTTCTCAGTAGTCTGGCAGCTGAAGAGGACACTAGTGTCATTGCAGAATACCTTCAGTCCTGTCAGAACAATTATAAAAGTAAAATGTTCAATAATTGAGAATGCATTATATTGAGTCAAGAAAAAACAAACAAACAAACAAACAAAACACCCTTGCATTACATAGTTTAAGCCTAGTTTGAAGGCACATGCTTACAATCCCAGATCTTGGGAGGTTAAGAGAGGAAAGTCTTGATGTCCCAGCCAGCTTAGGCAGGACAGTAAGACAATTGCCTGCAAATAAATAAATAAAACAAGGATGGAGGAGACATTGATAATTATCTAGTAAATATAAGCCTGATAGACTGCTAACTGTCTGAATGGTGAATAACTGTTTAATATAAATGTTGTCTTTTATTAATGAATAATATTTAATTTATGCAGTAAGTATCTGTAGATCTCTACACCTGCACTAGCATTTCTCTATTTTTACAATGTCACACAGATGGCTGGAACTTGAACTTTCAAGTCTAAATTTAAATATAACTTTTATGACAATTACTTAATTCATTACTCCTGTCAATTCTCCACTACTCAGACAGGTGAATTGTCTTTTTACCCTCTTTGAACCCTATTCCATCCCCATAGTAACAAAGATGCTAATGCGTGTATTAAAGCCTCACTTTTAATTCTATTTTTCTTCTTTTTTCATCATGTAGCATATGTTTTTGTCTACCATATGCTACATGGTATATATTTAATATAAATATCTACAGATATTTAATCTATAAATATCTATAGATATGATAGTTGCAGATATTTTATGCATGATTTTAAATGTCTATTATTAATAATTAAGACAACATATTTAAAGTAAGCAGGTATTATTTACATTTCAGCCAGGTATGTTCTATACAGTTAATTAAAGAGATCTCTGACTATTTTTGTTTGTTTTATTTACTCTGATTTCAAACTCAGTGTTACAAAATTTATATTTTTTATTGTATTAATTACTTAAATTTTTGTTTGAAATGTATTATTTTAGATGGGAGATCCATTGCCTTGACCAATATAACAAATCCCTTATTTATATCTAGATACATGTTCTGTTGCTATGATAAAATAACTGGGCTAGAAGTCATTTAATAGAAGAAAGATTTCCTGAAGTATTATAGACTCTTACAGCTGGGGGTCATGGCTTCAAGTGGCAAGCCTAGTAATGGAAGTTGGAAATTAAGAAATCTCATTTTCTACTGCAACCACAAGCAGAAAGTGTACAAGAAATGAAAGGTTATGAACTCTCAAAGATCACCTCCAATGACATACCTTGCCCAGTAAGATTGTATTTGTAACCTTCCCAAACAGCAACAGTAACTGGGACCAAGTGCTCAATATACATGGATTTATATTGGGTTATTTCTCATTCAAACTGCCACAGACTTGGAGAAAGTGAAGTATTTACATCTAAATGTACAGGTACATATCAGCTTCAATCTTTATGTTTCTATGCCACACTTTGCAGCTGAATTTCTCTGAAACGTATGTTTTCATTTATGTAGATGTTATGCCAGTATTCTGGTTCTTCCTTAAATGATTCTTGAATGTCATGGTGAGATTGCATATTTTGGGTCATTCTACTTGACACATATATTTCACTGCTACCTGTGGGATTTAGATTGGATTTACAGAACAGGATTGCACCTGAATTTTCTGAACTGAACTGAGTCTAATCTTGCTCTCTGTCTAGTTTCTGCCAGTAGTGAGAGTGGGTGTCTGGTTTTCCTAACAAGTGTTTTTTTTTTAATTATTTTTTTATACAGAGTCATTTTATAGACCTGATACTTTGAAAGTTAAGTGAATTTTTACTTCTTACATATGTTAATATCTACATCTGGAGGGATAAATATGTTGAAATATATGTATATATTTAAAATGAGTCAATGGATGGTATAAGAACATGTTGCGAGCCTGTGGCACACAGCAATCACTACATAAGGGGGTTCTCAGGAACAAGTGAGTGTGCTGCCCACCAGAACCTCCAGTTGTCACTCCAAAGGCAAACAGACATGACAGGGATAATGTCTAAGCATTCCCATTTTTATTATTTCCTTCCCTGGCTTATATACAGAACCAAATGGGTGTTTACACATGAGGCTATGTAGCCCAATCACATTAAAAGTCATCCTATTACATCACATAGCACAAGGCTGATAACATGGAAATCATGCACTGATCACAAGTACAGAAGTCTTGCTCACCCAATCAGCTACATCCACGATCAGACTTCAACTCCACCCTGGCATCTTCCAGTTGGCACCATGTTAGATATCTTCCAGAAGTTACTTTCATTTTCCTAGAAATGAGGCATTTGTCATAAGCCTCCATTTCCCAGGTCCCCACAAGAACATATGGAGCTACTACTTAGTTATGTGAAAAGACATTTCCTAGAGTGGTACAACACATGCATCTACTCTCCCTAGATAGGGACCCCACAACAAACCAAAATACAGATACCACTGGAGTCCAACCAGATGAAATGTTGAGTTTTATCATGAGTATTAAGAGGGATATGGATGAAGAGCTGCTTACAAGAGCAGGAATGATTTAAATAAAGCTGCATCACCAAAATTCACACCTCCACAGATGCTATCTAATCGAAGTTGGCAACCTGGAGCACACTGCACTACCTACAAAGTAGCTCAACATGTTGGCAAGTGTTTTTACCAAGTGATTCCATTTGTCTAAACCTCTCCCAAGCAACTAAACTGGTTTTCACTTCTTCTAGGTATGTAGTGTGATTTGTGTTATCTTTTGAAGCGTGGCTTGTCAGACAGTAACTCAGCCGTCTTTATTGCTTTCTTTTGAAGAGGGAGTCAAGTGAATCTGGTCAGTTTTAGGGACTTCCTCAAGCTTTTTTGAATTGTTTATACTTTATTTTAAAGAACTACTTGGGTAATGGAATGTTGCAATCTCAGAGGAAACTGCTACACAACACAAATATTATCCCATCTTAACTCATGTTTCAGACATATTTATTAACTCTCCTGACTGTCATAAACAGGGCAAGAGTACTTTGCCACTTTGCTGACTTTACTTTATCTAGACATTTACAACAGGTAATCTTATGCCGGATGAGATTTCCTACATTTGTCATTGTTGGTAAGGTTCTCTGCATCTAATTCAAAACATACTAATTTTCTCCAGGAAGATCTTCTCCTAGAAATGGCTCAGTATTTCAATGAGGCTTCTCATCACATATAGGCCACTGTTGCCCTACTCACAAATGATACATTTGTTCTACCACAGGTCTCTGTCCTCTGGCTAATATCTCTATAGACATGATTTCAATGACATTCATGATTCCTAATGTATTAAGGACCCAATGAGTGCTTTTTCCAGCATGTGTCTGCACAGGGAGGCTTAGTTGTGCTGCTTCCTATCATTGGATAAGAAAGAAAACCTTAGTGGTGACTTGTTTCCAGGAAAGCCATATTTGTAAAGAAAATAGTGCATCCTTTATGCATTTTAATGCTTCATCTTTTTATTTATCAAAATTCTCTGGCAATTTGTTTCCTTTCCACACTTTTCTACTTATATTCACCAAATGTGTGAAGCAGTGGATGCATAAACTACTCTGAGTTATAAAATTATTCTTGACTCTAAGATTATCCTAGAAAATGAAAGTTCTACTGATATGTGGTTCATTCCTTTTGCTCTTGGTACTGTGCTTGCCAATTCTACAACAAATAAACTGGTCAACATTAGTGTAGCTTTAGCTAGTGTCCTTATGACAGAGAAGATTCCAGTTCTGATTTCATCCCTCTAGTTAAAACAGCAAAAATCAGGAATATATAAAACACAAAGCTATAAGACTTAAAAGATGAAGTGCAGATGCATGAAAAAAAAACCTTAGAAAATATCTTTATGGGCAGTGTTTAATAAAAATAAGAAATATGCATAGACACAGATACACACACTTACACAAACAGGCACATTGAGATGGAATGAAACAGAGATAAAGATAAACAGAGACAGAAAGAGAGAGGCCGAAAAACAGATACAGAAAGACAGAGAAACAGAGAGGGACAGAGTGATTTTCTCTCCTTTCCTCTGGACCTTCATTAGTCAGTATTAAAAATCAGAAAAGTAGAGAAAGTATAGTCTGGACAGTACTCAGGAAAATGAACAAGACATTCAAATTTTTAAAATATTATGTTTAAATTTGCCAATACATTAAATGAAGATGACAAATAAAGCATTTACTATTGTAAATGTTAGACAATAATTTTCTCATGTACACAAATGTTTTTGAGAGTGAAAAGTTTGGAATTATTCAAAATGTCAACAAATAAGCAATTATTACATAATCAGTGTATTGTTTTCAGATTGTAGGTTAATAATATTTTAACATGTAGGTTAATAATATGTTGACATATATATGACACATAAACCCATTATATACATATACATATACATACATATTTCAGTTCTTAGTTGGAAGTTGATGTTGACACTGAATTATTCTTGACAATGTCATACAATGTATTTTGATCATATCATTCCCAAGATTTACCCCTTGACTCTCTCTACATTCTTTTAGACTTCATTTATGTTAGTAACACACTAAGTCCAATTTCTTCTATCAAGTAACTCTGGATGTGGGACCATCCATTCTAGTTTGCTCTAACTACCACTAAACCTACTGTAGAGGGGAACTGACTGTAACCCAGAAGCCAGAGCAACTGTCCATTGCTCTTCATTTAGAGTTAGGCTAGCATATCCCCCTTCTAGGTTGTTGACTGGCATGATCTTCTAGATGTGTTATGCAGCCAACTGTAGATTTTTATGAGAAAATGACTGGCCTAGTTTTGTTATACCCAGAAGACGTTTTTCTACTCCAGTCTTACATTATTTCTAGATCCAACAATTCTTCACACCCCTTCTTTATTGGTGTTTCATAAGCCTTGGTTGGAGTAATTATACAGATGTCCTATTGGTAGTTGAACACTACACTAACACTCTCTGGAGTTGAAAAAATGTGATGTTCTATGTTAACCACCATCCAATGTACAAAGAAACTACTTCTAATGTGATCTGAGAGATGCATACATTTAGAGTAGATAGATACACATATAAAGAATATTTTGATACTCTGTCCATTTAGGAGAATAGAAGTTATATATTCACCCATTGTGCCTATGTGCTTGCCCACCAGTTGTTCTTGACCAGATTTACTGTACCAGTCATGTTTCCTCATATGGAGCTGACCTTCATTCAAATGAGAAAACATATGTTTGCCCTCTAACATTTGTGCTACTATTGTCCATAGCAAGTTACCTTGCTAAGTAGGTAATTACTGCAGTTTGGAGGTGTCATAGCTTGGTAAGAATGCTGATGGGTTTCTCTATCAGTAGTGTATATAGATAGCATCTACAAGTACTAAAAAAATTATCCAGCAAATTAGAAGTCTTCATGTCAATTCCAGTTGATAAGACCTTATTACTAACACATATGATGATTTTATTAACAAGGTCTTACTGGTAGAAATCAAGACCAGTGACAGTAGGTTGTAGTATTTGGAGTGTTTTCAGAATATTTATGACCAAAAATCTTGGAGGAAGGTATCCAACACCTAACAAGAATGAGCTTCATATATATATGAAGCATGTAAATCACTAAGATTCTTTAAGGCTTTTAAAAACATCTATACTGATTGTTATCCCTCCCCTAATATCCTCTTAAACCCATCCATCTCATCTCATTTCTCTTCCCACTGAAATCTCCATCTCTTTCCCCTTCATACTATCTTTCTTGCCCTTCTTCATTGGTGATCACTGAGCCTTCGGGAAAATGACTATGATATCGATATCTGATTTAGAGCTGAATTTTCCACAATCTTTCATTCTCTGAACATTGACCAGTTTCAGGTCTCTGTATTGATCACTGTCTACTACAAAAAGATTTTTCTCTGATAAAATTTTGGAGATGCACTCATGTATGGTATGAAGATAGCACTTAGCAGACAGTTCAATACTGTGTCTACTTAGCAAAATAATAGTTGTACCTTCTCCCATAGTGCAACATGTTATTGCTCCAGTTAATGATATCTGACTTGAGTTCTGATTTGTGAAACAGGTTTTAAAAGTAATTACAAAGTGGCTGCTATACCCATAACATATTTACCACAATTACCCCAATGATTATTTCTTGCCAAGCCAGTTTGTAATTGTTCACAGGGTTCAGAGCTGAATAAGGGCATTGATTATATAACAGCTTTGATATTCTGAATATCGCCTTTTAACATGATAAAAACTAGCCAAGAAGAATGATGTTTTCAGATCAGAAGCATCCCTAATTTTCCATGTCTTATGTCCTGTATCTTCATCTACCACAATTTTAACATTAATATATTTTTCAAGAGTTTACTTAGAATTATAGCATCCACTTATTTTTTTCTTATAAAAATATAATTGTGAAAAGCTTTCTAATGACTTACTATAGTTAATGAAGTTAACTTTTATTCTTAAGCACTATTCAGCCCCTAAATTAAGTGATTCCTTCACAAGATATTTACCAAAAGTAGAAACATATGCTTAGTTCAATATTGCTATGTAATTTGTAAATTACTTTATTCAGATCGTAAAAGCTAGCAAAACAATCACTTTTACAGGGAAGGACAATGTATCAGTCTTTGAGATAATTTATTCCATGTCTTTTTAGATAACTTTGCTGTAAACATTTATGAGATTTTTTCACTGTAGTTTATGAAGTGAACATTGCTGAAAAGTCATGATTTGAACATTTTACAAAACTCCTCTCATTTTGGTTTGTCTATAATCTCTGCAAAATTAATTGTGAATTACATAGTTTGGGGATGAATTCTGAAGAAGTGACACAGAATTTGCCAACTTGCGTTCTATCAAAAACATACACTGTTGCTGAGCCTACTGCATGGGTGCTCACTGTGGCTGCTCCTTCGCTACAGCAACTATGTTATTTTTAGTATATATTAAGTAACTTGAGAATAGGCCGAGCTCAAGAAAGTAGCTTATAACTTTTAAAACACACACCAAAAAGATTTGGTATGATTAATAATAATTATTATAGCTTGAGTCAAGTACTATTGATGTGAAATATTAGAGTTCTATTTTCAACATTCCTTCTGAGTAGATAGCCAGCAATATGAGGTATAGTTTCCCATAATTTATTCATTTACAAATTAATTTAGATTTAATTTACATTAGTGTGAAATTATGATTTTTGATTCAATTGGTTAAAATACTTGTGTATATGTTGATTTCAGGTTTTTAGATTTAGACTTGTGCAATAATATTGCAGTTCTTCCTAAATTTCAATCATTAAAGCCAGATTGTTTCATTTTGGTGTTTTCTCCCATTCCTACAGCAGCCTTTTCTCAGTTATTTTAAAAATAATTCCCAGTCTAATTCTATTCTTGTTTGTGTCCTGGGTAACCAAAACACCATCTCTCTAATGATCATTAGTATCTAATAGTAGCAGATAATCTTATACAATCAAAGTATGGAAGGTACCTCTGTCCCCTTCTATGGTAGTAGTTCAGAGCCAGACCTTCTTTCTGGAAGCAAGTGTAGGAATATCTATTCACATACACAGATTCACACCCTGTGATGGAATTATATGCATACTCAGAGTCAATTAGTTCCTTTTGTTAATGGACTTTTAAATTAACAAATCACATCTAGTCAAAAGTGTTTTATTATTTGTTACAGTTAGCAACCAATGACACATTAAAGTAGCTCTAAATCAATTTCCCTGAATTTAGTGAAATAAGATATTTATTTGTGTATGACATCAAATTAATAAAAGTGGCAGTTGCTCTCCAAGCCATCTAGCTCCCAAATATCAAGACAAAGTAAATATCTGTTCAAAGGACAACAACTGCGAGCTATAAATCTAATTAAATTCTCTAAGTTAACCTAGATACACTCCACCCTAAATCCCCATAATGCTTGCATTTATGGCCTTCTAAGCTCCAGCTGCCTTCTCATGGTATCTCCTCCCTCTTTCCTCATAGTCAAATTCCCTCTTATACTGTTTTTTCTGTCTCTTGCTAGAATAGGAAGTCCTACCCTAATCTCTCTATTATCCAGTTTCTGGTTTGTCAGCTTTATTGACAAAGAAGAGATTGAATGAAGAGCAATGTTTACTCAAGAGTTGAGACAGAAGATTCTTAGAATATGCATTAAAATGTCATGTCTGAATTGAAACCAGATAGTGGGATAGAGAAATAAGCATTTGAGTAATACAAAGATAAACTTTGCATAGTGCAGGATAATATCATGCCAACATTTATGTGAGTTAGGTGCGATGGCTCAAATCTTGAATCACAGCAACTGCAAGGGTAATCCAGGCAGATTGTAATGGATAGAGGTCAACCAAGATTACATAGATCCCCAGGCTATTCTGAGCTAGAGTAAATACCCCCTCACAAGAATTTTTTTTTTCAAAAATCTTGGTGTTTCATGATCTAGAATTAAAGCAATTGAAATGCAACTAACAAATGATCTAGACTGATGTGTAAAGATGTTTCTTTGTACTTCAAACAAGCCTATGACTTCTTTTTCCTACCTCACTACAACATGCATTCTACCAAATCTCTGCATTATTTGATGTATACTCTTGAAACTATTTTCTATTGTTCAAAATGTCTAAATATTTAGTACATACTCTTCTGCTTCTCTACAGTCATTTACATACCAGGTTATCTAGAAATGCATAGATTTCACACATTGTGTTTATAATTTTAATACTAGTCAATGCCACAAAGTTTTGATATTCCTTTGCTTTCTATATTTTTAAGTACATTCTGACCTTTAGAAATCAACTCTTTTTATCTAAAATATATTGATATAACACCTCAAGTTTCAAATGCCTAAAATATTGCTTCAGAAACATTATTGGCTCTCCAAAATTATATTCACCAGAGTTACATATCTAACAAAATTATTTTTGTCTTTAGTTCAGAGCATATAAAACTATTTATTAAAATTTATCTAGATCCTGAATCATTAGCCAATTTAGTATAAGCATGCAATTAATTTAAAACAATTTATTTCATTTGAGTCAATAATTAATTTTTAAGACTTTTTGCTCATTCTCTTCAATTCTGTCTGTATGTATCTCTATATAAGTTTATTTGTTTATATATGGACATGTGAAAACTTAAAATAATTAGAATTAGCAAGACAGTGGTAAAACCAACTTTAGAGAAGCTTATCTTTCCTTATTCCATATAACTTTCTATCTCATTTCTACACCCATTCTATAAGCAACAAACTTATTTCACTTCTGTGATATTTTCACATTTCTTTTCATATAGATCTGAAGATGTATGTACATTTGTTTTCTTTTTCCTTACACTTAAATAAAAAATAGTTTATAGATCTAAGGTCAGCTAAAATTTTCTATAAGGGACACATCGGAAAAAGTTAGGCTCATAAGGTAAGAGTTAAATCAGAGATAGCATGCCCATGCTCTTATAACAAGAAAGAAAAAACTTCATGTTTCAAGTGATAAAACCATATTCACAAATTAAAAGTGCATATTGGTTTATAATTCAAGGATATTAATCACAGGAATAAAAATGATTTGAGGAATATCTTAATTATGATTCAAAGTTAATGATTTTATTACTGAAATTTGTTAGCGATCTTATGTGTTGATGCTGACTTCTAGTTTGATTTTATGTAATTCATATTTGAATATTTCTTTGCTCGTGTACAAATACTGCCAAATTCTTTTATCCACCTATGAGCATATGGGTTTAGTTGAGAATATTTATCACTTGGAAGATATTTATAGACTTACATTAATTCTTCTCCTTATATGTATATTTTAACATGGTATCGCTTTGCAGATCAGTATGTTCTAAGGAAAGGTTAAGTAGGAGCTCCTCAATTACACAGTTAAATGGGTCGTGAAATATGAAAATTTTATTTGCACTTGCATTGGGACTGAAAAATTTTACTGGCATTTTAATTGAACTTTGAAAATATTCTTGCTTAGCCGGGCGGTGGTGGCGCACGCCTTTAATCCCAGCACTTGGGAGGCAGAGGCAGGCGGATCTTTGTGAGTTCGAGGCCAGCCTGGTCTACAAAGTGAGTCCAGGACAGCCAAGGATACACAGAGAAACCCTGTCTCGAAAAACCAAAAAAAAAAAAAAAAAAAGAAAATATTCTTGCTGCACTTTTTTTTAGGCATGGCTTTTGACAACATGGAAAGTTCAATAAACATTTTGGAATTATTGGTGATGAAAATAAGATTAGTATCTGTCAAAATGAATTTTCATGTGTAGTGTTCACACATCAACATTACTTAACATTATGATTTTATGTAGAATTCACAAGAAAATTTATCAAGGAAATGAGTGCTAATTTTTAAAAAAATATCCAGTTTTCAGTATAGTAGTTGGGAATGTTCCTTCATATTCTCAAGATCAGTTTTGCCCTTGAGTTTAATAAAATAAAATAATTCTCTTGATAAAGTATAAAATCTCTGTAATCTACACACAAGATATTAAGCTTCTATTATAATAAAAACTCATGGCATTTACACAGACAAAGCCCACATATGTATCTGTGATTGTCTGTCACACTACTTGAAACTAATGTTTTAAATGCACATGTTAGACTGAATAACTCACATTACTAGCTGTGTGGTGAAATTGCATAAAAATAATAGTATAGCATAGATGTCCATCTAAAAATATTTCTGACCCAAGTATAATTCATTATGAGTAACAGCCATACTTAGATGATATTAGCAGATTTTACATCATATTTTAATAAAGCATTGTTTTTTTTCACTTCCAAAATATTTTGTCTTACAATTGCTCCTTGTACATACTGCTCATAGAGGCAAGCTTTTTAGGGACCCAATTGCAATTGACATTGGCTACTTGAATAAATAATAGAACAGTATCAATTGAACCTCTTTACTGTTCACAATACAATGCAAAGCATAGGAATCAATCGCCTTGTTTTTCAATTGACCACTGATGTTCCTTCCAGTATCCTCTCAACAATTCATGCTGATACTCTTCCTGAAAATCTCATGTTCTTAAACAGCAGATGTTCTCTAGATATGTGCGTTCAGCTGCTGCAATCTAATAGTGTTTAGTTATCTCTCCATAAGTGAATATCCATCATTGCATGCTAACAATTGAGTCACTCGTAACATATAATTTTAAAGTTTCATTTTTTAAGTTTATTTATTATTACAAGTTACATCTCCATCACAAGGCCCTCTTTCCACCCCTCCTAATACCACCCTCCAACCCTCTTCCTCCTACCACCTAACCTACTCCTCCAGAGTTGAGTGTCCCTACATATCAGCACCACTCAAGTTCAGCAGTCATATGAGGGCTAAGAGCTTCCTCTTGAACTGGGGTCCTACATGGCAGCACCACTAGGGCAAAGGGTCCCACTAACAGGTAACAAAGTCTATGTTCCTGTTCCTTTTGGTGTGTTGGTTGTAGGATAGCTATCATTTTTTTTAAATAAAGAAATGCTCTTTTGACATATTATTATATGTTAATTATCCTAATATTTTGTGATCATTTCTCTAATGTGAATTTGTTATATTATAATTAGTATTCATCATTAAAACACAAACTGCGATTAATATCATTCAAAGACTTTTTGTAAACATCAAAAAGTACTATCACACTTAGCAAATTTAAATATAATTTATCATTAAAGAGGTGAAAACTAAAATTACAGCATGGTTCCAATTTATTTAAAAATGGAAAATAGTAAACATCAAAATAGAAGAGAAATTTGATGATGTATACATTGTTTATGGGTATGAAAAATGAAACTACTTTGAATGACTAAAATTTTTGTTTTCAAAACTTTCAGCATAATTTAATTTTTTCATATAATTTAACAATTCTTCATTAGGTTACTCAAGAGAAATGAAATATTTATTTTAACAATGACTCACACCAGGAATTTCTTACATGCATATTTAAAATAACCAAAAATTGCCTTATCTCTAGCTCTGTTCCTTGAAAACTACATGCGTCTATTCTGCCAGTCATATTGGGATCTACAAATCTCATGGCATATAAAGTCATAACATGATTTTTCCTTTCTGTAGTTATTTTCTCCATTTCCCAATGTGTGTTAGGATTAGGTGTTAAATATTTAAAGAACCCCTCATTGATTTCCTGATCTACGGAATGAAGGCCAATAGTATATAGAGCCAGGTGATGACCTCTCAAATCTTGACTTTTGTTCATGAACTTAAAACAATTGTGATATCATTCATGGAAAAAATATAATAATTAAAAGGCAGTGCAATAGTGGTGATTCTTACCAAATCATCTCAGAATTGTGCTGACTAGATGTAATATGATTATACTAATAAAGTCACTATTAGAAATTAAGCTGATTTCTAAAATTTTGGCCTTGATGCAATATTACTGTTCTTACAAGTTTACATAAGTAGCTAACACATAGACAAGTCCAGGCATTGACCTAAACAATTTTAATTCTCAGTCTTATCAAAATGTTAATAAAAAATAATTTCTCTTTACATTTCCACAGCTGAAAAATAAAGCACACGTAGTTTCTAGGAATTTGGGTATACTTTCCTTATCAGAATACTTTCTATGTAGTTCTCTCTTTAAATGATTGATTTATTTTTTGAAAATACTGTATGATCATTTCATTAGATGAGGAAAATAATTTGATAAAATCCAATACACTTTCATGTTAAAAGTCTTGGAGAGATCAGGCATTCAAGGACCAAAGATAAACATAATAAAGGCAATATACAGCAAGCTGGTAGACAACATCAGTCTAAATGGAGAGAAGATTAAAGCATTTCCATTAAAATTGGGGAGAAGGCAAGGCTGCCCTCTACCTCCATATCTCTGCAAAATTGTGCTTGAAATTATAGCTATTGCAATAAGACAACTAAAGGAGATCAAGGGGATTCAAATTGGAAAGGAAGAAGTCAAATTATCCCTATTGGCAGATGGTATGATAGTGACTCCAAAAATTCTACAACAGAACTCTTACAGCTGTTAAACATTTTCAGCACTGTCTCTGGAAACAAACTTATTCTAGAAGATAAATAGCCCTTTTTTACACAAAAGTTACATGGGGTGAGAAAGAAATTAGGGAAACTACACCCTTGACAATAGTCACAAATAATATAAAATACCTGGGGATAACTCTAACCAAGTAAGGGAAAGACCTGTACAACAAGCACTTCAGGACCCTGAAAAAAAAATTGGGGAGGTATCAGAATATGGAAAGACTCTCAAGCTCATAAATAGGTAGGAAATTCCTGCTCTACAATCAATGTCTGTCAGAGAAACGGGGCCAAACGGCTGAATATTGATGCTGTAATGTATTGAGAGAAAATGGGAACTGTCCAGGCAGCCACTGGTATGTCATTTTTTAGTTTTGGAAGCTGCAGGCCCATGCACTTCCTATATAATCAGATATATTTATCCCTCTCAGGTCTCTGAGGTTGTTGAAGAATAGATAGCTAGAGTCTCATAGTTAAATTTTGAGTTGTTTAGAAATCAAGAGGGTGTTCTGGATCTAAGAAGATATTTTTAAAATTGTGAGGCAAGTTAGTATGAAAGCTGAGTTAGATATAGAACTTTAAATTCATGGAGATGGTTAGATGGTAGAATGTTAAAGTCAGGTGCCAAATACATATGGACTGGACATTGGGAATGTATACTAAGCCATATAACTCTCATAATTGTGGCCTATTTATTTCTGTTGTTTTGTATTGTATTTATAGTTATAAGAGAAAGAACCATTTGTTGGACTGAAAGGGAGAACTGTTGGGGGGAAAAAGAAGTACCTTAAACTAAAAAAAAAAAAAAAAAAAAAAAGAGGAAGGGGGGGGGGTGTTGAGGGGGGGGGGGGTGGAAGGGGGGGACTGGGGGGGGGAGTAGGGAGGGGATTGTGATTGAGATGTAACTTGAAGAAATAAAAAATAAATTGTTTTTAAAAAATAGGTAGGAAAAACCCAATGAAAATGGCCATCCTACTGAAAGCAATATACAGATTCAATATGTTTCCTATCAGAATACTAACACAAATCTTTGCAGACCTTTAACGTTTTTTCTTAGTACTTTTTTGAGAAATTCCTTAATATGTTTTTGTGAAATACAGACATAGTTAAAACTTGGAATTTTGCTTTCTTTAAGAAACACACAAACAACATTTTTTTTTTTTTTTGGTTTTTTCGAGACAGGGTTTCTCTGTATATCCTTGGCTGTCCTGGACTTGCTTTGTAGACCAGGCTGGCCTTGAACTCACAGAGATCCACCTGCCTCTGCCTCCCAAGTGCTGGGATTAAAGGCGTGCGCCACCACCGCCCCGCAAGATCAGCTTCTGCCTACAAACCCCTTAGGTCATCTAAATAGCTGAGAACAGAAGGACTGAACATAAAAGGAGTGTACTAACATTTTTAATCATTTTTCCCATTTGGGTTGGGGCCCCAAACAGGTCTACTACGACCCAAATCAGCAGGAAGTCACTTTAAGAGAGCAACGTCCCATGCCCAGAGGGTGGGGAGGGTGTTTCTCCGCCCTTCTTTTTGGTTATTTGAAGGATAACTGAAAACTCTGTTATGTAGGGGAAGAGACTGCAAGCTGATAAATGGTCCTGTCTTAATGGGTTTTGGAGGTTAGCCCCAGGGAATTCCTACTTTTCCTTTTCTGTATCCTTCTTCCTCTCCTATGTAGGAGTGCATGGGCTTGAGAAAAATGAGATATATACATAGCACAGGAAGGTCCAAGAAGAAGGGACAGATTATTGAATATGCCCTTATACCTTTGTATATTGATACAAAATTAGTAGTTTATTTGGCTAAAGTGGTATTGACCATTGTTTATTGTGCAAAAATAAGATTGTATTGGATTACATCGGTATTGATCTTTGTATATTGATACAAAATTAAGATTATAGTTGGCCACAATGGTATTGACCCTTACATGTGGACGTAATATTAAAATTATATTGGGCTACATAGGCATTGATCTTGGTATATTGATACATAATTAAGAGTATATTTAACCACAATTGAATAGATCTTTGTATATTGATACAAATTTAAAGGTAACGCTTCCCAATGGTATCATACCTAGAGATACTTAAAAATAAAATGTGAAGCTCTGACCTCTTGATACCAACCGTCTAAAACGGTCTAGGATAGTTAAAACAAACTCCTAGTCATGCAAACATGTCACTTTGTTAGCTACTATGACAGTCTATCACAGATATTCTCTAAACTACCCAGTAATCAAGTTGCTAAGAGACAAGCAACATTTGCTTATCTAAATACAAGAGATGGATAGGGCATCTTCAAAAACCCCTAGAGATCTGCAGAATATGGCATTCAAAGATGTTATCTTAAATCAATATTTTTTTTGATATCGAGACATATCAGCGCCTAACAGCACCCCCTATTCTACTCCAAGTAGAAGATAAGCATCGAAGAACCTCCACTGTAAGATGGTTGAATTAGTGGCAAGCCTTTCTCTTGGCATGAAAAAACCTCTTGCACCAACTGCAGACAGACTGCTGTCCAAAAAGGACAAAACTTGGTAGCAGGGAAGTCGACAGCCTAACTCTGCCAAGACAGGGTAGGTAAGTCCTTCATAATCCCTGCTCTACAACAAATGTCTGTCAGAGAAACAGGATCCAAAGGCTGAAGATTGATGCTGGAATGTATGGAGAGAAAATGGGAACTGTCCAGGCAGTTATTGGTTCTTTCTTAGTTTTGGAAGCTGCAGGCCCTGCACTTCCTATATAAGCAAATATATTTATCCCTCTCAGGTCTCTGAGGTGGTTGAAGAATAGACAGCTAGAGTCTCATAGTTAAATTTTGAACTGTTTAGGAATCAAGAGGGTGTTATAGATCTAAGAAGATACTCTTAAAAGTGTGTTGCAAGTTAGTATGAATGTTGAGTCACATATAGACCTTTAAACTCATGGAGTTGGTTAGACAGTAGAATGTTAAAGTCAGGGGCCAAATATGTATAAACTGGACATTGGGAAGGTATACTGGGCCATTTAACTCTCAAAAATGTGGCATATTTATATCTATTGTTTTGTATAATACTTACTGTTATAAGAGAAGGAACCATCTGTTGGACTGAAAGGGGAAACTTCTGGGGGGAAGAGGGTGGAAGGGCGGGATAGGAAGGGGGAATAGGGAGGGGTTTGTTACTGAGATGTAACTTGAAGAAAAAAAAATAAAGTATTAAAAAAAAAGAAACACAGAAATATTATAAGGAAATGCTTTCATTTAATTTAAGGTGTGCGGTTATGAGATTACCTCATAGCAGGAGATTATGATTTGTCTTGTGTTCTAGCAGTGGCATGGTTTTGCCATATGTGGATAATTTTCTTTAATTTTGTGGTGTTTGGAATGCTGGGAAATTTTCAGAGTTATATAAATATTAAATCCCCAGTGGGTGGGCTCCTGGTTCACGGTTGGATGCAGTTGGTTGCAGCTTGTTTCATACTTGTACACAAAGAAGAAACACAATGGAATACTAATCAGCCATCAGAAACAACAAAATCATGCAGTTTGCAGCCAAATGGATGGAACTCGAGAACTAGTGAGCTAACCCAGACTCACAAGGATGCACATGGTATCTATTCATTTATCATCAGATTTTAGACATATAGTACAGGACAACTATACTACAATGAATTCACCAAAGGGAACATGACATAGACTGTGATGGAGATGTAACCTGAAGTAATAAATAAATATTTAAAAAAGAAAAATATATATATATCATGGTGCCAAAGATCAAAATTGCCCCAAGGAACTGGACATTCCTAATCAGCAGGAAGTTGTCTATCCTTTTTTCTCTCCTATCTAGTATTAAGGAGTTGAAAGGGTAGAAGAAAGGGGCTGGAGAAAGGTGGAGAGAAAAGAACTAAAAATTTATCCAAAAGATCATCTACGAGTGGTTCCCAGATGTGGGGCTAGGCAGGTTGTGAAACTTGATGTCAAACACCTTAGAGAAAATGGCAGGAAGACAAAGAAATGGATATTTTCTTTCAAGACAACAGCAAAAATTTTATTGTAGCTTCCTTTGGTGCCCTGACCAGCAGGGTTCAGGAATTGGGAGGAGCGACAAGGACCTGAATGAAAGAGGGAACAAAAGACACAGAGACGAAGAGCAAGTCAAATGATCAAGCTCTCAAATTTTTATTGAAAACAGGGTCAGTTATAGGTGTGGTAGGGGTAGGGAAGCAGAAGGCAGTGACATCAGCATAGATGTCAGCAGGTTGCTAGGGGATATCTTGTGGTTGCAGCTGACTGGCCACAGGCTAATCAGGTGACATCCAAGAATTGTTCTGGTAATCAGAAACGGGAACTCCTATGGCAGAAGCTTAGCAAAGGGAAGTTAATAACTTTCTGTAGGCCCATATCTCAGGCCCTGATGTAAGCAGGGAAGGTTAATAATTTTCCATGGGCCTTGACTCCCAGCACTTTAGGTTATCCCCAGCTTTTGTCCCAGAGGGAATTTGGAATTTTTCTTCTTCTTCTTCTTCTTCTTCTTCTTCTTCTTCTTCTTCTTCTTCTTCTTCTTCTTCTTCTTCTTCCTCTTCCTCCTCCTTCTCCTCCTCCTCCTCCTCCTCCTCTTCTTCTTCTTCTTCTTCTTCTTCTTCTTCTTCTTCTTCTTCTTCTTCCTCTTTTTCTTCTTTCTTCCTCCTCCTCCTCTTTCCCTTTTTCTTCTTCATCCTATAGACTGTCTCAAAAAAGTTTGGGGAAATGGTTGACTAGTTCTAAAAAATGCAGTTGGAAATGAAGGAAACTGAGAAACAGAAAAAAATGGCTGAAATGGAAAATAAAATAGGTCACTCTACTCTTTCTATTCTAAAAGTGTTACAGAATTAGTGGACAGCTGGAAAAGTGCAGGTAGAAGTGCTTGGGAGATGAAGACCACCAGAAAAGGTGGAACAAAAAGGCTCAGACACAATGATTTAACGAGAAATCAAGTGTTTCCTCCAGGAGGAAAGATGGAAAGAAATTGTGATGGAAGGAAGATCATGGCCCCGCCCAGCACCACACACTTTCACTTTCCAGTCCCCCAAACCCATGGGTGAAGCAAGGAGCTGAGTGTGTGGGTGGGAGGAGGAAGAGGCCATGCAGGGAGGCAGGGCCAGGGAAACCATGAAACAGCTCATTTTGAAAGAAAGCGTTAATCTTTAACTAACTGGAACACTAGAGATGGGTGGGGGAACTCTTCAGTTTTATGATATTCCCATCAGATTTCCCAGTAGTCATACAGTTTATCCCTGCTAATGGGGTAGAACAGGGTTATAACAAAAGAAGACCATTTCCTATAGAAATGATAGATCTAAGGCATTCTAAAGAGGCCATGATTTCATATGGGATATATTCAAGTTATGTAATATAAATTTTAAATAATTAGGTAACTCAAAATAGAATTATTCCCCAAGACTGGAAGGGATTACTGAAAGCTGTACTAGATGCAGGTCTGCAGTTACCATGGTTAACGTGGTGGAGGGAAGAACCTGAGAATATTAAACAGTGAAATAGAATGATGGTAATAAAAAATCAGTTGATAGGTGAAGGACGGTACTCTGATAAACAAAAACAGATACAATTTGATGATGGTACTATAGAACAATGTTGCTTAGCAGCTTTAAGAACTTGGATGAAGTAGAGGAACCCAGGTAAAGGTCATCCTTGTTTACAAAGATTTCTAACCCTTTGGAGAAACCTTCACTGATTTTTTTTTTTTTTTTTGGCAAGGATTGGTCTCGTCTGTGAACAAAGCCATATCTAACACTGACACAAGACTGATGTCGAGACCTTGGCATATGAAAATGTGAATACTAAATGCAAAAATGTTATTAAACCATTAAAGGCATGGACAGTAACTTTTATGAGTGGGTAAGGAATGCAACAATATTGGCTCTAACATGTACCATGCTAATAGCATAGGTGAAGCTACAGCTAGAGGTTGCTGATATCAAAATGCCTGGTGCTCCAATTGGACAGAATTTGGTTATTTACAAAGAGACTGTGACAAAGCTGCTGCAGATCTCAGACCTCAAATGTCCAGTGCACAAAGTTCAAGAAATATGGTACTTTGCACCTGAGAAATGAGCAATTCATTTCCAGTGGCAATGGGTTTTCTAAACGTAAACCAGATAGGAGGCCTAGGTTTCTATTTTCAGGAAATGTGGCAAGTGCTACCATTGGACCAATGAGTATATGTCCAAGTGACAGTCCAAGGCAATCATCAGGAAGTAGCTTTGGTGGCCTGGCTTGAAGCTCCATAGGAAAAACTATGAGCTCTTGCATACCAGAGCAGCAGTGTTGCCAGAATACAGAAAATACTGTGGAATTAGATAGTCCATATAATGGAAGGATGAGGTAACAGCAGAATGCAAGCCCCAGAAGATTTTTTGTTGGGCATGCAGATATTTTTATATCTCCACAGGAAATAAAAAGCTGTGGATACCCTCAAAGCTGATAAGGATTAGAGTTGAGCAGGAGAGGTCTTCTGAAATCTTGGCCATGGATCCAAAAAGTACTTATTTCATTGAAAGTGTCTCTCTTTATAATTTCCATCTACACACAGCATGATTAATGGCTTAAAATAGAAAGGTGGAAATGTGGTGAGAAGGTTGAGATTTTGGTACTTTTAAAAACACAGAAAGATTATTGGAATATGCTTTTGTTTTAATCCTATGTTTTGGGCTCTGAGACTGCTTCACAGCAGGTGATGTTATTTGTCTCATGCTACAGCAAGAACACGGTTTTGTCAGATGCAGATGTTTTCTGTGAGTGTGTGATGTTTTGAATTCTGGAAACTTTCACAGGATATATAATTGCTAGAACCCTGATGGATGGGCTGCTGGTTGGTGGTTGAATGCTGTTGGCTGTGGTTTGTTAAGTAGGGGTGCACAAAAAAGAAACAAGAAGAAATTAGATATCCTGATGGTGACGATCAAACTTGTTCAAAGGAACTTGACATCCCTAATCAGCAGGAAGTAGTCCACTAATAATGTTTGTTGGTCCCTTTCTTCTCTGTCCTTTTTTTTTTCTCCCCTATCTAGTGTTACGGGGTTGAAAGGGTGGACAAGTGAAGTGGTGAAAGTTGGAAGAAAAATAAAATCAAATATCAAACACTGGTTACAGTGTCATATTACTAAACTCTGAGCTGAAATTATCATGTTGTGTATGAAAAGTATCCAACAATATTTGCTAGTGATATGACTTGTAGTTTCAGAGTGCTTAATACTTGTCTGTATTAAGACATGGCTTTGATTGTCAGCATCACAAAAGTTGCTATATAGCATTTTATAACTCCAATTCCTAAGGATACGACACCTTTTTCTGAATTCTGCATGTACCTGCATACATATGCACCCATAAAATATGCAGGGCGACACCCACAGATACAGATTTTAAATCTCAAAATTATGTCTATCAATATCTGTCTTGAGGGCTTAAAAATAATTTGTTTTCTTTAGGCCTCTCCATTAATGCTGAAAGATTAGCTATTGACAATTTAGGTAGAGAAATCATAATCAAGTGAATGATAGTTAGTTTAAAAGAGCCATGGCTTTCCTAAGTATAAAAAATATTTTCTTCTATTCTAATGACCAAGTGAGTGTGTTATTCTCAATCATTCATTGACCCCAAAATGAGCTGTTAACTCCCTGTATGCCACTCTGCAACATGATACACTGGCCATTAAAATAACAACTAGTCTGTGATTTTTACCTCCCCAGGGCTCTCCAAACTATGAATTGTCCCACCTTTCTTTTCCAGATGACTCAGCACACAGTACCTTTAGTCCTAGATATCCCAGATCTCTAGAAAGATGAAATATGCAATGAGACTTGGGGGTCATTCATTAAATACCATTTAGGAGACTCATCCTGTCTGGAGAGCAATATTTTTGATAGACTGTATAGGACCTCACTCAGCTGTCAGCATAAGGTCTTTTAGGGAAAAAAAATTGTCACAGAAGTCAGGCGGAGTCTTTTCAATCCTAAGGTAAACACATATAGATGACCTGAATACATGCCCTTTATGACAGATAGGCTTGCTATTAATTTGAAAGAGAACAGGAAGGAGTATATGCTAGGATTAATAAGAAGAAAATGGAAGGGGAAACTATTATAATTAAATTATCCCCCAAACAAAAACAAAAGCAAAAACAGTCAAACAGAGGAATGCTTGTGCTATAGTCAAGGTTTAACATTGTGAGTATCTGACAATTCCAGTAAAATCCCACTTGTGTATCATTATATGTAAAATCAAGTTCAAACCATGTCAGACATCAACATTCTTTCTGGTGAACAGCCTTGAAATTGGATCTTGGCATTTTCATGATAAAAATGTACTATAGCTGTGATAGTCTAATTTTGAACCTTGTATGCTTAGCTTCTGTCTTTTTTCTGCTTTATACTTGTATGATTTTAGGTGGTTCTGTAGATATCTAATTTCCTCTGTCTGGAACTTTTTGATCACCATCTGAGGTATGGATATCTTCACCATGAAGTCCCAACACTATTTAGTCTAACTTCAGCCAGATCAATTCGATGCCCTCCTGTTAAATTATTTTTAGGGCTCAGTTCTTAAAGGGGAATTAGATACTGAGTTAGATATTTGGAAGATTAGATGGCCACTACCTCATAATCAGTAGCTTGTCAAAATATCTTAGAATTGTGGGACCAAGTGAATTATCAGAATCATGGGACCTATGTCCTTTTTATTAGCCCATGAGATGTGACTTCCTGAACTTCTCAGTAGGACATAAATAAGTAAGTCCATTGGTCTCCAAGTGACTTAAAACTTATAAAAGTAATGGTTAGCTTTCTGATAAAGAACTAGGACATCTTATTGTGCTCTCTGTGTCAATCCTGACAGTTACAGGAACAGGAAACCTCACAAATGTTTTCCATTCTAGAGATTTTCAGGACAATTTAAAGCTGTGCAAAATAGAAATTAATAAAATTGTTTCCTTTATTAATTGTACAATCTCACTTCTTGAGAGGGTGATTTTCACAATGGTCTCTTTAACCATTCTTCACACTCACTTCTTGAGTGTGTGTTGTTTTTGTTTACTCCATAAAAACCCTGCCTTGTTTTCTTTTTCCTTCATTCTTTTTTTCTCATTAATTTATTAATTTGTACATTTTACATCCCAACTGCAGTCCCACTGCCTCCTCTCCTCTCAGCACCACCTTCTTACCTACTTCCTCTATTACCCTTCTCTTCTCCTCAGAAAGGGGAACCCCTCTGGGTACCTACCCACCATGGCATATCAAGTTACATCAGGACTAAGTGCCTCTTGTTCTTATGAGGCAAGACAAGGCAGTGCTGCTAGGTTAAAGGGATCCAAAGGCAGCCAACAGAGTCCAAGTCAGAGAGAGCCCCTGCTCCAATTGTTAGGGAACCCACTTGAAGGTCAACATCTATTCAACTTCACATATGTAGGGGACCTAGAACTAGCACATTCATGTCCTTTATTGGGTGGTTCAGTCTTTATGAACCCCAATGGCCCAGGTTAGTTGACTCTGTGTGTCTTGTGCTATCCTTGAATGCACCAGTTCTCTCAATCCTTCCCCCTTACTCTTTCATAAAACTCTCTGAGCTCCACCTAATATTTGGCTGCGGGTCTGTGCATCTGTTTCGATTTTCTACTCCATGAATCCTCTCTAATGACAATTATGCGAGGTTCCCATATGCAAGGATAGCAGTGTATCATTAATATCAGGGGTTGGGTCTTTTCTAAGGGGTAGTTCTCAAGTTGGGCCAGGGAAAGTCAGGCATGAGAAGAGTAGGGATGGAGGGTGAGAGAGCTGAAATACAGAAGGAAAATCAGTGAGGGGCATCACTGGGACAAGAAAGAATACTGGGAGCGGTGAGCCTCCTGAGAGGATATGGGAGTGACCTTAGTTGACCCTCCTAGCAGTGGGGTTAAGGAGACTGAAATGGCCACCTTCTATAGCCAGGAAGGATTATCAGTGGAGGAAGGGGGGCACCAACCTAATATTTGTCCTGCCTACAATATGTCCAGGGATAAAGATGAAACAGAGGTTGAGGTAATGACCAACAAATGACTGGTCCAACTTGAGACATACTGCATTAGAGAAATCCAACCCCTGACACTATAAATGAAACTCTGCCTGTTTTCTACATTATGATTCATGTGTCTTGTCTTTGTTATTTTGTCAGTAATCTCAGAGACTGGAAAGCTGGGATAGCAAGTTCAAAACAAGATCACACTGGCAATTTCATGTGGAAGAAAAAAAATTCAGTTCTATTTTGAGTTCATAGGACTGGACTTGCCTGACCCGGTGATCTAGAGAAACCACTAGTTCCAGGTACTAGCTAAAGGAAATAATAGTAAAATTCTCCACATTAAGGGCAGCCAATCAGGAGATAACTACCCATGTAACCAAAGACCCCCCCCCCCAGTCAGATCAGTCAGATTAAAATTTACCAAACACTTACTGGAATTCTCTTTTAGTTTTAAAAAGGCCTGTGTGCCTTTATTCTGGGTTGTCATTTTTATGAATGGTTGATCCCAGTAGGCTAGCTGTTTCTGCAAGATAAATGCTCTTTACTTTTGCATACTATTTGACTTGGTCTTTTTTTTAGCTATTCCTTCACCCTGACACATATATATCGAAGACTATTTCTCCTAAAGAACACCTGTGAAATTTGGGGAGCTGCCAATATCAGCTAGTGTTAGATGCAGCACCAGATACAATCAATACAAAAACTCAATCAAGGGTCATACAGTAAACTGAAAATTTTTCCACAATTGTCTATAGAAGGGGAGACTTATGACATTATAAAGTAACCAAGAGTGATATTTTTGAAGTAGTAAATTTAAAGAAATTATGGATAAAGGCTGAAATTTGGAAAATATAAGACATGTGAAAATAATAATAATAAAAACTATAAACCCTAAACAAACCCCTGGTCTGTGCCTACCATTCCAGCATTTCATATATATATATGGATCATTTCATTGACTTTTATGGGGAGGGCTGATTTGCTATACTTATAGATCAGAGCCTAGCTCAATCATCACCCAGCAACTTATGGTAACAGAAACAGAGCCCCAAGCCAAACATTAGGTAGAATGTGAGGAGTTCTATGAAAGAGGGGGAGGAAGAATTGTAGAAGCTTGAGGATTTAAGGGTACCACACAAGAATAAGGCCCACAGAATCAATTAGTAAGGTCTCAAAGGGCTTGACAGATACTAAATATACTAAATCAGCAATCATAGTATCTGTATGGGTCTTAGCTAGGTCTTCTGCATATATGTTATAGTTGTGTAGCTTGGTGTTCTTGTGAGACACCTAATAATGGAATTGGGAGATGTCTCTGACTCTTTCATTTGCCCTTGTGACCCTTTTCCTCTTACTCAGTTGCTTTGTCCAACTTTGATAGGAAAGTTTGTGCCTAGTCTTGTTTTAACTTGTTATGCTTTATTTGGTTGATATCCCTGGGAGGCCTGGTCTTTCCTGAAAGGAAATCGAAGAGAAGTGGGTTTAGAAGAGAGGGCGTGTTGGGGGGAGAGAACAGAAGGAGTGGAGGAAGGGGAAACTGCAGTCATGATGTAATGTATGAAAGAAGAATAAATAAAAATAAAAGATATATAAATGTAAGATGTAGAAGCATATAATAAAAATTGCAAAACAGTAAATAAAAAATACTTTTAACTTTAATGATTAAATCAGTGAACCTAAAAAAAAAATCAGTGCACTTACATATATAAAAAAAATCATCTAGTCAAAGAGACAATTGAAAAATAGATATAATTGAGATAAACTGAGAATCTCTGAGGTTGAATAAAGAGTTCAAGAGTCATAAAAATAATGGATCTAATATATGAATTCAAGACACAAAATGAATTGTTTAAATGGGACTAGATAACATAATTACAGAAGTATGGATTAATTTTTTTCTTAATCCTAATGAAAACAAGTAGTTCCCCAAGAGTCAAGTCAAAAAAGTAGAGAGGTGTTGAATCTAAAAACCCAGAGTAGGATTCTTCTATACGCATGATAACTAAACCATAATTAAAAACAAATATAGCATGAAAGTGAAAAGGATTAAGAAATGCTTCCCAAACAGGTTCAAAGATAACTATCAGCAGAATTTGTATTAAAATATAGTGGTCAGGAGAATGTGAGAAGATGCCTTTAAATTGGTGAAGATGACAAAAAAAAAATTTCAATTTTAAAGGCTGGATTTCATGAGCAAGGGAGAACAAAAGCAGTTCCAAGGAAACCAATATTAGAAGAGTTTATCAACATTGGGGATCCTCTGCAAGAGATACCAAGGAGTTCTTTAACACAGAAAACTAAAACAAATAAATCATTTGAATAATAATGTGTAATGAATCAAGACTCCAAACTCAAGTAATACATAGAACTTTCACATGATCTGTAATTTAATCTGTAGCATAAGAAAGAGCAATGGTATATATTTAAACTTTTTATTGATTTTTAATGTGTTTCACATCATGCACTCCACTCCCACTCGTATATGACCTCCATCCTTGTAAACTCACTGCCCCCAAAGGAAAAAAAACACATAAACAATAAAAAATAAAACAAAACAAAGTATAGAAAACATCTTGAAGGAGATGTAGAGTGTCACAGTGCGTCCCACAGTATACACCTCTGTCTGCACAAATCCACTTGCAAATGTTCATTGCCATGAGTGATTGGTCTGGTTCAATGTTGCTGGTGTCTGTGACACTGTCAATATTGGACACTCACCCAAATTTCTCCAATTCATGCTGTTGTTTCCTTGTCATAGAGATCCTGCAAGTTAGTATCAGTAGGGCCGACCCTTTTGCTTCATCCAACAATTCACAGATGATGTAGCTGACCCTAGGGTCAAGAAATTGAATACGCTGGTCCTGCACCTCAGTGACTGCAGCACTTTGGAGAGCAGCCTTTGCACCTCACCTGGGTAGCTAGTAGAGCTGGGCCTGTTGCAGGAGGCAGAGGTGATACAGCCTCAGGGGATGTGAAACAGAAACTTTGTTAATATATTTATTAATAACTACAGACACTTATTACCTAACAACTAACCCTAATAATAAGTATAAATTGTTTATTAGGCCAGCAGGGTCTGGGAGGAAGTCAGTAGATATGGCAGGCTTGGCTGGCCTGAGTTAGAGGTCTAACCAGACTCAGATTTCCTTGTGACAAGGCCTGATACCAAGGGTGGCCCTCTTCCCCACAAAATAAATATACCTAAACCTTTCAATATTTCAACACTTATGCCTTAGGTGGGCAGACTACTCTCAACTAGCTCATGTAAGTTAATGTGGCCACCTAATCACAATCAGCCATGTAGTGTGGTATACCTCTGAGCTCTCAGACACATCTGTCTGCTTCTGTGTCTCCTGACAGAAAAAGAACTTCCTCTGTCTCTTCCCAGGGTTCCTTTCTTCCTCTCAGGAAGTCCTACTTTCCTCCCAGGAAGTCATGTCTTCCTATTCTCTCTCTGCCCAGCCAATTAACCATGAGCAACTTTTATTATCCAATCAGAAAATGTCTCAGAAAGGGCAGTAACCAGATCTCAGAGCATTGAAATCAGCTTTTGAAAACCATACCCAAGATCTTTCTCCAACAGGCGTGAAAGAGGGAGTTGATGTAACCACTCATCTGCTCTGAGGTGGAGTGGGCACAGGGTTGATGTCCTTCCCCCCTTGCCCTTCACCACCTGCAAAATCATCAAGAGCTGTCTCAAGGTCACGAGAGCAGGAGATCTATTCCTCCCCCTCACTGGCTGTAGCACTTAGAAGAGTGGGTCCTGTGCCTTACTTGGGCAACACTGTAGAGATAGACAAATGACAAAGGCCCAGGGAAGTCAGCCCTGAAAGTGTGGGAACAGAAGAGCTTACTTAGCCCCTTGCTGACAGCAGCTTTTGGGAGAGTAGGCCCCTTGCCTTTACTGAGCAACACAGTGGCACTGGCTCTGGCTCTCAAGGCATGGATGGGGGTGAACTGGCCCATCAGCATGAGGGCTGGAAAGCTGACCCTGCCTCCTGCCGTCAGAGGCATCGAGTGGGCTACCCAAAGCAGCATTGGTGAATTGCCCTGGTGGTACAGATTCAAGAGAGTGGGCAGGATGGCCAGCTCAACTACTACACCAGCCTAGATCCAGGGCTCTTAGTTAGCCCTCCCCAAAATCTACATCACCTTTGAACTGTTGAAGCAAAGGAACATTCTTAATAACAATTTAGTTAAGACATTTTTGAGACATACAAGAGTGGTACTCATAACTTGGCAGTAACCAAAATATAACTAATCACATTTGTTTGGGAATCTTTCTGAAATAAGTACTCTTAACACAAGTAAGTATGAGAAAGGAGATGTCACCCATTGGCTAAAGCCAGAACAGCTTTTGAAAGACTTCCATCCAGCCTCTACGTTATATTCTTCCTTTATACTCTAAGATCCACAAAGTGGAGAGGGCAAGCAGAGTTTACAGAAGACTACATGGCATCAAATATTTTGTAGGGCAAGGATACGTTGTTTCAGCCATTTCTTCAGGTCATTTTGTTCTAGGTAGCGAGTGAAGTAATGCTTGAAAAATAGGTAGGACAGGGACTATTTTAAGCAAATTACTAAATAAACTAATAAATTTATATCTAATAACTAATCTTCTTTATCTTATTCTACCTCATATTTAAGGTTCACTCAGCAGGAGAGAAATTGTGCCTGGTTCTGGAAATCTAGCCAACTACCTGGGCTATTGAGTTCATGGATCTCAGAGAAGAAGCTACTATTACCACTTTAGTAGACCAACATAATCCCTGTCCAAATTATAAATGAGTTATATCCTCAGATAAGAGAAGCTTATATCCCTCATCAACAAATCATTTCATTGCAACAGAGACAAGTACAGAAAATCACAACTGGTCAAAATACAGAGACAGTGTAAATGTTATGTTTGTCTAAAACACAATTATGCAGCTAGGCTCAGGGAGCATTGCAGAATCAAGGGAAGAAAGACTGTAATAAGATGATACTAGGAAGTGAGATTGTGCCTCCTTGAATTAACAATGAAGCCTCCTCTCTGATAGTCCAACAGTATGGATGCCTAAACAAGCCCTAAAAAAGGAGAAAAGAAATAGACATGCTAATGTGGAAAAGAAACTCTCAAGGGGACCCCTCCCCAGATAAAAGTTACACAAAGCTAAGGGTTCTTGAGAGCTGGATAAATAGTCTTTCTTCTGGAAAAAACCTACCGACTGTATATCGAATATAAATTGATCAAACCTGAAATTGTGTACTTGCAATAGTAACCCTCTGTACAAACAGAAGTTTTTTTTTTAATTTTTCAAACTTTAGTTCTTTTTATGGTATCATATACACTAGACCAAAAAAGTGTTTTTTTCTGCTAGCAAAAAAAGTGTCAGGTTTTTTTTAGATTTGTTTGTTTTCAATTTGGTGTTTAACAAATAGCAGTCTTGCAGAAATCAATGTTGCAGAGTCTCATAATTGTAATATTAAACATTTGTATATTAATAACAATTTCATGTGTTCTGTATATTGCAGTCATCTGATTATTTGAATCTCATAAAAGGTTTTGTTTTGGAAAATGAAGGTCATATAGGAAAATCATCTAAATTTAGATCATATAAATACAAAATAGAATAAAATTATAGGATTATAAAAAATAAAATTATGACCATCCTAAAATAGATTCATTAATATAAATAAATCCATGGTTATCAATAAGTGAAAAACACCTATATAATAATATATACAAGAGAAAAATAAAATATAGAAACAAGGAAAATCACAAACAGAAAGGAAATACAAATAAAGTGGAAAGATAAAAAGGCAGGACACAGTTGTGCAAGACTCTCATTTGACTCTTGACAGTCTACAACAGAAGAATCTAGACATTCAAAAAATATAAACCAAAACTGAGCAAAAATGAAAAATACGGTTATTTCATTAAGCAATGTCAATATCTTGACTGTAAATGGATTGTGTCACTCATTAATATTACACATAATTAATAAATTGATAAAACACTTCAAGTATCAAAACCAAAACTTACCAGAGTATGGGACTAACTCTGCTTTCAAGGAATTACTAGACTAGATGTGAAGGGAATGATAATGATATTCCCAGTAGATAGAAGCCAGAATGTAACAGGTGCCGTAGCAATTATGCTAAAGTAAATCCACAGTAAAAACAAAACAAAACAAAAACTATGAATAGGCAAAAAGGTATACAATAAAATAAGAAGGGGCCAATGTGCCAAAGATTTTAACATGGGACAGTTAATATACAAAGCAAATTGCAATGACCCCAAAGATGAGTGATTGCAATATCATGAAAGTGGGAGACTTGAGCAAAGAACTTTCAGAAATGCACAAATCAGACAGAAGTTAATATGGAAACATTGAAGAAATATTTGCAAAAAATGGAGATTCTGGTTTTAGGCTACTTCCATCTTTCAGGAACAGAATGTGCACTCCAATGTACAGAGAGCATTCTCTAGAGTAGATCACATATGACAGCAAAAGACAATCTTGACCAATTTATAAAGATTGAAATTATGTCAAATACCTTTTATGAGTACAATATTATATAAATTTTCAGAAACTGATGGATACATCAAAATTAAACATACTCACTTAAGAAGCTATGAACCAAAGAAAAGTTATGAAAATAAATGTAAAGATAGTTAAAAACACAATGTCAAAAAAGAAACAAAATGTCCTAAATTTATATAATACAGAAATAGCAAAATTAAGAAATAGCTTTTATAATAACATTTGCCTGAATCAAAAGTAGAATTTCATACAATTTAATATTTCTGTCTAGGCATAGCTGGGAGTGCCTATAGTGTTAGCACTGGGAAGATTGGGGAAGAAGGATAGCGAACACAAGTTCAGTGTAAACTAAACAGTAGGGAAATGTGCAAACCTCAATGAAAGAAAGAAGTGAAGGAAGATAAGGAGGAAAGTTAAGTAGGGGAATGGAAAGAAAGTTAAGAAGTTAAATGGAAAGCTACATGGCAAATGAAAAAAACACACCACAAAGCAAGTTTGTAGAACTAGAGAATACACTTACAAGTTACACTCTCTAAAAGCAATAACCAAACATATAAGGAAGTCAAGCAATATACAGAGATGAAAAATAAATTATGAAAGAGGCAAGAGATTTAATCATCATTTCTCAAGGTCTGTGAATGGCTAAGTTTTAATAGAGAAAGTGTTGATCATCACACAATTGGGAGACAAAAATTAACCATAATGAGATTTCAAATCATACCTCTTAGAGTGGTTGCCTCATAAGCAATGATGGAGATCAAATGTGGTGATATATACTTCAAATCAGAATACTTGGAAACTGAAGAAAGAGGACTAGTGTTTTGAGGATAGCTTGTGCTATACAGTGAGACTATATGTAAAACAAACAAACAACTAGTCTGGCAAGAATTTAAGAATACTTGTAGTCATTCATAATCATGTAAACTAGCACCATCTTTATTAAAAACTATGAGAAATCCTTCAAATATCACATAATCTAGCAATTATCCTTCCTGAAGAATTTGATATCGCTTAAGATTTGTTTCTATTTTTGGATTATAATATAATTAAAACATTTCTTCCTTCCATTTTCTTCCTCACCTCCCATATATACCCTCTGCTCTTCTTCGAATACATGGCTTCTTTTCTTATCAATTATAATTTCAAATATATATATATATATATATACATATGAATTTCTGAAAAGGTATACACAAAACTCATGTAAGCAGCTATTTCTCAATAAAAGAACAGATGTGAGAATTTAAAAATCAAATTTACATATCTATATATGTATATGTACATATATTTGTGTGATATATATATATACATATATATATATATGTTCAATCTGTATGATGTTCTTTGTATGTATGTTGTCAAGGCTGACTCTATTTTACTAGATAACCAACTGATGTGCTCTCTTCCTTGACAGCAGTTTCCAGATATATTTGCATTCCACGCTGTCTTCATCATTAACCAGAGTAGCTATTATATAGAATAATCCCTATACTCCATCAATGAAGGAACAGATAAAGAAGTACTTTATGCATTTATAATAGAATCCTAATCAGATTCAAGAGAAGAATTCTGGTATAACATAAATGGAAATAAACTTAATCTAAAATGTTGGAGGAATGTCTTGTACTGCTCTCTCTAAGGCACTGACTAATTGGATTATAAAAGTCCCTGAAGCCCATTTATTGGGCTGAGAGAGAATAGGAAGGTGGAATTTCCTGGGACTAACTAAGGAAACCTGGAAAGAGACCTTGGAAGCTCTGTCTTCCAGCTAGGAATTGGAAGCAGCAGGATATCCAGGTATGAGCTCTGAAGGTACAGCAAACCACATGGCTGGTTGGGATTAGGTAGGAGGTCAGGTTAAATTAGATTAGCTAGTTGAGAGTCTCCCCTGCTAAGGCCCAAGCATTGAAACTTTAAAAGGTCTTGGTGTATTTAATTATTGGGAAAAGGGCCATCTTTGATCCATGACCTTATCCCCAGGACAGGTCATTTCACCAGCTAAGGCAAGCCAGGCCTGCCATCTTCCTGGCAAGCAGCCATTGGCTGCTCTGCTGGCCTAATATAACAGTTTATTGTTATTAATAAATATCTGTGTTGACAAGGTTGTGGTTTCATTAGAAGAAATAACTAAAACCAGGCAAATATCACTTGCTTCCAATTATATCTTTACTCTAAAACAACTGAACATGCAGAAGTGAAAATACAATGGTGGTTATTTTTAGCTGAGGTAAATGGGGACATTATGGTTAAAAATCTGTACATTACAGTATCACCAGCAGGGAATATTTAAAATATTTTCATGAATGAGAACATTATATATTTAATGGCACATATTAATTAATTTCATCTAATCATTTCACAGTTTGTGAATAGTTGCAACACATAAATATTCTGTGTAGTAAATTTATCAATACAATATAAAAATAACAATCACATACACACATTCATATGCAGAGAGAGAGAAAGAATATAAATCAAATTGTCTTCTTAAACAACACAAATAATGATGATATGTCCAGACTGACAGAATGACTATCTTAAAAAAAAAAAACGCTGTAACAAGAAGAAAACACTTCTGTTTAATTCCATTTTAAGTTCAGAAGGATAACTCATTCATATTGTATTTAAATTTTGTGCCAGTTATTAAGAAATATATTCTCAATTAAATATTTAAAAATTAATTCAGAGTCACATCACTTCAGTTGATCTTACTCTTATCTAGAAATAAGACTCACTTATGATCTTACAATCATTTTATTTGAAAGGCTATGTTTATCCTCAATACCTCTATTAAACATTTTAAAATTTATGTGAAAAAAATTATGTGATGAAATACAGTTGAGTGTATGTTTGATTTGTGTTATTCTATGATCATTATCACTGTTTGCTTGCTAAGAATATCATCAGTAACTGGCAATATATTTTTCTTTTCATAATAATATAAAGGTGTCATTTTGATTTGGAAGAATGTGATTTTAAATCTTTGCAGACACTCATGTCAAGTGATATGAAATTTATAATGTATGCTATCACACTTTCACACAAGATAGACAGTTCAGAATCTGAAGTACCAAGATTCACAAATGAAAAGGCAACTTGGCTTTTGTTGATGTATGTTCAACGTCTACTGTCTTATCACGTGAAATTGAGAGATAAGAATATAGGGAGCAATAGACAGCTTTGATACTGTTTGTGATCACTTTCCTTCGACTATAATATGTCATTTTAATTGGGTCAGGAGTTGTTTATATAATGAACCAGCAACACAGACAGAATAATATTAGCATCCATGATCTTCTGTATTGGACCTTCTGTAAAGAAGAACAGAGGCCATTAATTGATAGGAAAGATGTAATTCCTAAATGAGTGGAAGTGATATGATCACATGAGGATGCTTTTTCTGTAAAAAGGTACTGTCTCATGAAAATGATATTATCTGTGCAAGCATAAAATATGTTTATTGCCTTTTAGGGAATGAAACTAATTATTTTTGAAGTATCTGCAAAATAAAAACTATTTTGATGTAAACTTTGATAATGGTAAGTTCATTCTCTCCATGTTAATAACCAGGAATACCTGAACATGTACAAACCTTCGATGTCTTTCAAATTCCTCTGCAGTCTTTAGTAATAAATACGCAATTTATTTTTCATATTGAGTGATGCCAAAACCTAATCTCTCAACAAATGAGAACGAACTGCTTCATTAATGAGATATTTTACTATAAAGATTTTTTGAAAAGATATACACAAGACTCATGTAAGCAGCTATTTCTCAAAGAAAAACAGATATGAGAGTTTCTAAAATCATTATTTAAATCAATGATGTCTCAGACTAAAATTTTAATTTAACTGAATTTTTGGTATACTTGCTTGAATGGCAGCTGTTTCAGCTATTCCTGATGACCATACTCCATTAGAGTCAGAATTCATGTAGGAAGAAAGGCCATCATGTCCAAACTTTAATAGTATGAATTCCTGGTTAAAATGTGGGTTTATTGGATCTTAGCATTGCAAGCTTGAAGCTAGATACCTGATGAGGAAGCATTTCATGCCTCTTCACACTACAGCTGCTACCGTAAATGGCTTAGTGTTTCAGTGAATAATATTAAAGGTTCAACTGGACAGGGAGCAGCATTCTATGTTAGGATAGGACAGAGTTAGATCATTGAACACTAAGGGAAGTAAGAGAAGTATTACAATCCAGAAGACCAGTTTCAGGCAGAATTTGAAAAATGGTTCTTTTCATATTTTAATTAGTACATCAATTAACTGGTTCATACAAATAATCTTTTATACTGTTTCAGTAAGAACTAAGTGAATTGGCTCTTAAAATTCAAGTTAAGATATTTTAAGTATTTTTAATCAATATAATTATACAGAGTCCAAGTTTGTTTTTAAACCACACCAGTAAATATTTTATCTTCATAAGTTTTAATGAAATAGGAGCAGTCAATAGACCAAATAATAAAAGTGAAAATATCAATGTGTTCTTTATTTCATTGTTATTAGCTCAGGCTACACAACTTATGAGTCTTTTCTGTTTGTTTGTTTGCTTGCTTGCTTGCTTGTTTGCCCTTTCTTTTGAGACATAGTCTCACTGTGTACTTCTAGCTGTCTTGGAACTTCCTATATAGACTACGTTTGCCTTGGACGTATTTTTTTTTTGGTTTGTAGGCAGCCCATAGGGCATTTTCTTTTCTTCCTTCCTTCCTTCCTTTCTTTCTTTCTTTCTTTCTTTCTTTCTTTCTTTCTTTCTTTCTTTCTTTCTTGTTTCTTCAAGTTGAATCTCAATCACAATCCCCTCCCTACTCCCAGCTCCGGTCCCACCCTCCCAACCTCGTCCCTCTCACCCCCCCCAACAGCTTCCCTTTAAGTATAAGGTGTATCTCCCCCCCCAACAGCTCCCCCTTTAAGTCCAACAAAAGTCTCTTTCTCTTATAACAACAAACAAAATACAAAACAACAAAAATAATTAGACCACAATTATGAGAATTATAAGGCTTAGTATACATTCCCAATGTCCAGTCCATACGAATTTGGCAACTGACTTTAACATTCTACTATGCAACCATCTCCATGGGTTTAAAGATCTATATCCAACTCAGCTTCAATTTTAAAAACTTCTTCTTAGATCAGAACACCCTCTTAATTCCTAAACAACTCAAAATTTAACTCTGAGACTATAGCTATCTAGTCTTCAACAACATCAGAGACCTGAGAAGGATAAATATATATGATTATACAGGAATATAACAATATATAAATTGTTACATTAATAACTGTACTGTAGGGAGTTAGATAAATTAGATTTAGAAAATATATAGGGGTTTCTGATACTGTCTCTTAATTCAGGGCATGAAGAGCATTATCAGCATGTGGACTAAAAACAGGAAACAAACAGGAGACTTAATAGACTGAAAAACAAGGTTGAAGTCAGGAAAACAGGAAAGACTTAATGGACTTGAAGAAACAAAATATCTGGCCTGACATTGTTTTCAGCTGCTAAGTGGGCAGAGCCCAAATTAAGCTGAAACAGAGTTCCTCCTATTTAAGGACAGTGCATGGAGCCCAGAAAAAAAGAGAAGAGGCCCCTGATGCTAGAGAGCTCCAAGAGTCCTGCTGAAAAAAGGGCTGGCCATCATTTGATGGCCAGATTTCCCTGAGGCAGAGAGAGGCTGGTGAGCAAAGAAAGCCTGAGCAAGACACCAAAAGGCCAAGGACTAAACCCTGTGGCTCAGCTTTTGCCTAGAGGGGTTTGATCTGTCTGATCAGTGGCCTAAAGGAAACTGTGCCTGGCTTTAAGGACTGAGGCAGAGGAGCTGAGTTCCTGATTCAAAAGAAGTAAGTTGTCTTGCAGTTGGCTGGGGTCTCCCACAGAGAAGAAAGCATGAAGCCTTATTTAAGGTGAGACTGCAATAACCAACTTACCCTGACGAACCTGCATCTGAGAGATCCAGAAAAAGGACTGCTAAGTGCGTTAAAGAATCTACAACAGACTGTGTTCCTGACGACTGAGGACCTGCCCCAGAGACTGTATCATTCTAAAAGATTAGAAATATAATTATCAATAGGTTTAGTGGATAGGTTAAAGGGGTTGTAGGAATTTATAGGATTAATAGTTAAGAAATTATTGGTTTTTGTTATAAGTGAATTTAGTAATAAATAAATAAGTGATAAATAGTAATTAAAAAGTTCGGTTACACTCTACCTCCCTTCCAACCCACTGACATGAGATATGGGAGACAAAAAAGGTTAGTAGAGACAGAGATTCCGCCCTTGAGACTAAAACAAAAAAATATTCTCAACACAACTGTGTGTTTTTTTAAAGAAATCAAACTTCCACCATAACGGACTCTTAGAGATCTGGGTGTCTCTGCCTTTCTATGCTGAAGCTGAAGGTATGGAATACCATCCATTGCTTTGTGTAGCACTCCTGAGAGAAAGATAACTCAATTTTTAAGGAACCACTGTATAAGTAATTCTATAGTCTGGTTATATAATAAAATTGACAATTTCCTTCTCTAAATTGGCAGGATTATTTCATTACCATGTAGAAGTAGAGATTATTTCTTAGGATATGCTGGCCCAGAAATTTGATTTTAAAAATTTACCTAATTGCTATTTGTTCAATTTTTACATTTTGTAAATATATTCATATATATCTCTTCTCACATTAGCTTGTTTATCAATATGTCACCATTCCTACGAAACTGTAAACATTTCAAATATAGTGTAGTATTATATAGTTTATTCTTGCACTTTCTTATGATACCTTGATAAGAATAGAGGAAAGAAGTGACATTAAATATATATTTGTCAGTGAATAGTATCATATCTACTTAATATCTCATTTCTTTTTGAGAGAAAATATTTGTTCTAGATGACATGTACATTAGTGTTACCATTATATAGAGAGCAATTATTTATCATCACAAACCCATTATCATTTTTTTGAAAAATAAAATTTACTTTGTATTTTATCACTTGTCATTTATCATATAAGTTTTACACAAAATAGTGGTGATATAGTAGTCTCTTTGAAAAGCAAAAATAATCATGATGCCTTGAATTAGGAAATCTGCATCAGGTAAATCCTAGTGCTGTATCCCTATACTTGAATTTCAGACATGGAAGGGTTGAGATTTTGAAGCTAGCCTGTACTACACTGAGAAATCTACCTGAAAAAAAATAGAAAGAAATAAAAGAAAATCCAACCCAATCAATGGTAAAAGGAAAGAGCCCCTGTGACAAAATGACATTGTTACTTTTAAACAAGTGATAATATTTCCAAGAACAGACAAGGTAATTGAGTCAAGTTTTATTTCCTACTGCTTAATGCATTTTAAACTAATTTAATGGCAACTTCTATACTCTTTTTGAAATTCATTTCAGGGAAAGTTGAAATAGCTGAGGCACTGTAGCATAATGAGTACTTTTATTCTTAGCTATTTAGATGACCTCTTAGTATCAGAAAAAAATCATTACAAATGCAGATAAGTTTCTGGAGATTTCTATTTGAAGGAAGAGTAGCACCTGTTTCTTCTCTTTTTTTCCTTTATTGTCACAAAAACAAATGCATAATTAGAAAAATGTAGACTATTATGAGAAATGAATCTAGTAAGATAAAGATGGGAAAAAATGTTGGTTTGCACATACCCCATGAATAAGGTCAAAAAAGATAAGCTACTCACTGATCTGGGCTACATAAAAATAAATATTCCTGAAAAAATATAAAAGAAATAAGATTATCAAGCCACAGATTTTTTTTCATGTTTTATAATATTTTTAATTTTTAAATATATATTCACAATATTTTTGAAATCCCCACTTACATGGAAGCCACAGATTTTTTTAATCGCCAAGCAGGGCTGCTTTTCAGAGCCTGCATCTGTTGTAAACAGAGCAGACGGATATATACAGAAATAGAAAGCTCCAGAGAAAGGGTGAGATTCACAGGCTCTACTTTAATAGCAGTATCAAGCTTTCTTTTGCAGTAGGCTGCTCTTCAAAGCAGGTGTCCTAAAGGTGCCATCCTACTGAAGAAAGTCAGGTTGTGTTTGAAAGCTTGCCAGTTTGAAGGCCAATAATTGACAAGCTGGGAAAGTCCAGCATCATAGAAAAGGAAACTGGACAAAAGATGAGACTAGGTTCCCCGCACCATACCCAGAGAAACAGTAGAGGGAGCTGCCAATCTTTCAAGACTAAAGCTGGGACAGCATGTGACATCAGTGACAAGCATTTTTAAGAATTTCATTGTACAGAAATCACTATAATGTCTTTATAATTACCATATGGCACTTAATTTTCCAAGGTACCAACTCAGAATTATGTTTTTTTGGGGTGGGGTGAAGTAAAAAAAGAAACAAAATAACTTACAGTTTCTAAGGTTTCCTAATGGGTAATATTTTAAGGTGGCCAAAATATGATGCTGTGGCTTCTTGCAAAGGCTAATGAAGAGAGAAAACTTATCCTGACATGCAAGGATATTTCACTTGCTTCTTCTTGGTAAGAATTATATTTGCACAGAAATATAATGAAATTTCTCCTTTGTCCTTTCTATGTATGTTCCTCAGGAACAGAAAAGCATTTCAACAGTAGGTTCTGAGAAATTAAAAAAAAAATTTTGCAGATTATCCTTCATACAGTAGTATAACACTAATACAATATGAGATATATTTATTCTATACTAACCATGGCTTGAGATGATATGTACACTGTCTCTCTTCACTTCACTCTGATTTCCCCAAGTGATTCTTTTGAAAACCCAAGAGTAAACTATACAACAGCAGAAACCTGCTACTCTAAATGGTGAGACAGCTTCATCATAATGCAGAATACGTCACTAGAGAAAGTAGTCTGTCTGCTCCACAGCAATTAAATGCAGTGTCTTGACATAAAACATCGTGTGTTGCAATTGCATTTGCTGAAGGAGAAGCTATCCTGGTAGACAGAGGCCCAATTGCTCTGATTTGTACACAGACCCAAATTTGTCAAGGCTCATGCCAGACAAAAGGATTTGGAAAAATGATTGTTCCTCCTTCCTACTACTAGTACCTGATTTTTCTTCAAAATTATTTTCTGTTTGTATCTGAATAGAATCAGGCAAGGTACAAGTATATAAAATTATTGACATTTATATTCACAATTGTATAAAATGGAATGCTAAATAATTTTCTCCTAAAATATTCTATTTTAACCTATTTACATAAAAGAGGCGGCTGTCATCCTCTGCTAGTGAGGGAGATATTTCTGCTGCACTTGACTTGAAGATGCTGCATTATATAATGAGGTATATTCCTAATTTAAAGATACCAATATAGACCGTTTTAACCATCATACAATTTCCAGAATGATTATTAAGTATCTTAATTACTGAAACCAACTCATGCTGTTTTCTTTACTAATTTATTTGTATTACTTTTATTTGGTGTGTGTGTGTGTGTGTGTGTGTGTGTGTGTGTGTGTGTGTGTGTGT